>JACXGJ010016485.1:0-12761 GCA_016801105.1 Esox niger
AGCGCGGGGCGCAGGCTGCGGCTCCTGGGCAGCGCGGGGCGCAGGCTGCGGCTCCTGGGCAGCGCGGGGCGCAGGCTGCGGCTCCTGGGCAGCGCGGGGCGCAGGCTGCCGCTTCTGGGCAGCGCGGGATGCTGGCTGCCGCTTCTGGGCAACCAGGAGTTCCCGGGCGCACTCCCACGCCCTGAAGGCCATTTGCAGGGCGTCCTGCATGCAACCGTCTAGCTTCCCCCAAAAGAAGTCTTGGGGCTGCCTTTTGGCCTTTCGTTTCACTTGGTCCTTTGGGTGGATTATTCTGTCATGGAGTTGGTGGAAGGACTCAGGCACCGAGACAGAGTGGTGATACTCCATAGTTTTAATTAGGAAATAAACAAACAACCAAACTTAAACCAGCTCCAATGACTGGGCACTATAGCCTACAGCTAACAAACCAAAATAATCCACCCTAGTGTGGGCAAACACTCAACTTAAATAGGTTCCCCAATTGGAGGCAATACCCAACACCTGCTTCCAATTGGGGAGACCCAAGTGCATAGAGGTGCCTAGAGGCACCTATATTGGCCACGTCCTGACTATGGCCCCAGCCAGTGCGAAGATGGCTAGGGGCATAGTCAGGACATGACAGACTGACCCTTGTTAAACTGCGTAGTGGTTAGCAAAGCAGACCTGCAAACTATAGGACCCGTGTTCGGATCTCCTCAGTGGCAAAGCGAGGTGCGCGTTATTAATTATTCTGTATTGATGAAATCTTTGCGGGCTAAACCTTCAATATTTACATTATAGTAAGTCTGAAATAAAACAGTTTAGGGTTGTATTGCAACAGTTTCTGGTAGATATTCGAAAGTACGCATCTGTGCATTTGTTTTGGGTCAGGATAGACAAATACATTTTCTGGCTTCAACATACAGTAGTTACAATATAGTAAGCCTTAATTAAAACTGTATACAGGTATATTGCGAAACATTCTGGCATGAAAAATTTAATCTTCAGACTGGCTAGAAATTGTTAAATTCTTATGAATAGTCCAAGAAAGATAGTAGATACTATTAAGCCTATTACTGGCAAATAAGCAGTTAAAACGGCCAGTGGCAAAAGCCATGCAGTTCATAGACGCTATGATGGAGGTAAATTTAATAAGAAACATTAGTCAGTTTAACACAATGCTCAGTGTTGTCTAGCGACTATTAAACCGTGCCATGCCATGGCGTAGTGCTTAATGACAGTAAGAATTAATTTTATATGTGGGTCGCAATAAAACTACAGTTATTCAATTCTTGACTATACCAGTAAGTTAGTAGATACTGATAATGCCTATTACTGGCTAATATGTTGTTAAAATGGCCCGTGGCAAATGCCATACAGTGGCGTGGATGTAAATTTAGTAAGAAACATTAATCTGTTTAACTGTATAAATATCATTCACGAATGGCCAATTAGCTGTTGAAATGGCCAGTGGCAAAAGAGGATTTGTTCAGGATAGACACAAGAGGATACACTGACACTGGTCAAATGTTCAGTTCTGTAGTGTAATGTTAACGACACAGTCATCCACATGGGTGACCCAGGTTTGAATCTCAAGGGCAAAACTTTCTATTGCGGGCCGGCTTAACTAGGCTTGGAAGCGAAAGAGGGAGGAATCACTTTCTGTTTTGTTGATAGTTCAGTCAATTGTCTTCCAACCAATATAGAGCTGGTATACATGTGAGCAAAGGACACTCCAGTGAAAAGGATTTTGCCAGATGTCATATGTAAGCAAAAGAGATATATGTGTACTAGAGCTGTAAGGGTGAATATGTTGTAAATGTGAACCATGAGTTTAATCAATGTGTTGTTCCGGAGATTCCTGAATTCTCTTTTAAGATAAAGGATGTACAAATAGAAAGGATTTGGGATGTCCAGCAGGTGTTTACGGTGGAGGCAGTTGGAGTAGTTATAGAAGAAGAAGAAAAGATCATGAAAAAACATTAGTGGATCTATAGCTGTCTTTAGATGTTGTACAGTTAAGTGATGCTGGAATACCCTTTGAAAATCAGATGGATTTTGTTGCAATAATAATGCAGGCTATTAATTTTACTGGTTTGCCAACCAAGTTTACTGACTATTAGAAAGATGAACTTAAGGTATAGGGAGCTTCACATTGATCAGTGTACCCATTTCTGACCACTAAACCATTGACCAGGACCACAAATGTACTAGTTTTCCAAATGTTTTCAATCAATATATCCTTCCTGGCTATCCAGCTAGTACTTTTGGGGCAACATTTCGAGAATACCAACATTCATTTAAAAGGGTCATATGAACAATTATTGTTTGATATGCTAAAATAGATTGGAACTATGTTCCAGTGGTTTACGTTGTTTTTCTCATTCTTGAACAATCTTTAAAATCATAACTGCAGTAGCATTATAAGTCAAACATTGAAAAGGTCACTGACTGATGATTGTGCCAGACCAAGCAAAAACTATTGCAATGAATTGCCTCACTACTGAACTAAAGCTGTTGCCATGGACACCCTTTGTGTGGGTGCTCAGAACGGAATCAACAAAATCATTCATTGATGAAAATGGATGTCCAAGAGCCAGTTCAACTTTAGAAGGTGCGTGTGTCTGTGTATATTTGAGGATGCTGGCCCATGCATGCCTGTCTGACTTTTAGAACAGACGGCCATCACTCCTCTTACATTGGACACATGGGGCTTGTGTGGACAGGAGGAATGTACTTCAGTCAGCCATTACAAGTGCTTAGTCTTCACTAACCTTACTACCATCACACAGGCAGAAAGAAATAAATAGGAAAAAGCGTGGCTGTGAATTTGGCCAACATTTAGTCTCTTTCATACAGATGTAGATGGAGTGGTACATTTTTACCCTGGTGCTGTATGGTTTGGTAGTTACACTCAAATCCCTTTCCAAACATTTTCCAAATGTTTTTCCATTTCATCTGATATACAGTATGTGCCTTTAAGCTTCTGTTTCTCATGTGCGGGAGCCATATGTAAAAGTTCTACCCCGTCTAACTGAACTGGCTGCCAACATCAGTAGCTATTGTAACCTTACACTTTCAAAACATAGGGCAGTCTGTACGTGTATAGTGTGTTCCAGAATTGGCCTGACAACCAAATCATTCACACACACACACACACACACACACAAACACACACTCATGCACGTACGCACACGCACACACAAACCCGCACACACACACACACACACACACACACACACAACTAATGAATACACAGACACACATAAACCCCACAAGGTCTCTGAACAAAAAATAAAATAATCTAATCCTTCAGCACAACTTCAGCGCACTTTCTGACGGATGGCCAACCCCCTGCAAGTTGAAAGTTCATTTCCTGTCCCCCCTTACATCGTCATCCCTTAGAGAACATTTATTAAGGATGAAAAGGATGATTTCCCTCCATGAAGAAACCCAGGAGTAAAACCAAACAAACACTTACTTCAATTCATCCCTAGCTCTCTCTTTTTCTCTTACACCTTCCTTTACATAATGGATTGTGAAAAATAGTGTGATAGGTTTAGAGAACAGAGGCTTTTCACCTATTTTCAGGTTAATCCTCCTGCTTGGTGAGTGCCATGTTCTTTGGTTCATTGCTATGATGGTACCTTACAGTGAAATCAGTGGGTTTGTATGAGGAGCAAGATGGAGTCAAGAGGGCTCTTGCTAAGGAGACAGGGTGAAAGGAAAGGGGTGGAGGGGTGAATATTTTTAGGGGAGTGCTAAATGGAAAAAACAGGACTGGTGTTGAAATCGTTTGTTTCTTTCCATTTTCCATTCTGTCTGGTGGGTAAACTGACCAACAGATAGACAAAGAAACACTTATATAGACAGGTAGACAGATCAACACAGATGCATGTTAGTATGCCAAAGCGGCCATACTGTAGTATTTGTAGATTGCCTTTCATGCAAATACAGACTTAGATAGAGGACTCATCTTTGTCTCTGTGCCTTTATGGGGTCTGTTTGAGGATGGGCAGCACCATTGATGATTTTGGCAATTGTCTGATTGAAAAAAGGTTTAAGCTATCATTGAAGATTTACTGCCCCCTCATGCGCTATTGTGCTGAAACAAACCACGTGTCATGTGTTTATTGTGGCCACTAGAGGGCAGTGATATAGCTTGTAACATTATGGACTGGTAGTGTATTTTCATCCACAATTGCTCTTTGTAATGTTTTTTTGTTCTTCCTTTAATCTTCCAGTTTGTATAAATTGTCTATACTTATATTTATAATGTGTAAGGTAAGTGGATTCTGTAAATTCTCCATATTTTGTCCTCCAGGGCCAGTACTCATTAACACAGGTACACACAATGTTTTTGTTAAAAAACATCAGTTCTGTTCGGGAAAGCTGGAAAATGTTACCAAAACAACTAACACAGAGTTGTACATGCAATAGGTCTATGAGTACAAACAGGATATGTACAGCACTCATAGTGTGACGACTACGCCATCTACTGCCCATCCTCCCCCTGCAGGAGGCGGGCTTCGGCGTTCGACGTCACCGGCCTTCTGACACCATTGCCCATCTCATCAACTCATTGCACCTGTTGTCTCGTCTAGCGCACCTGATCATCATTCAGTCATTTCCCTCAGTATATATGTTCCCTCTGCTCCCTTTGTCTTTGTGTATTATTGTCTCACTGCCATGAGCATTGTTAAGCTCCAATTAAAAGAAACTAAACGAACGACTCCGCTATCCGCGCCTCCTTGCTCGCCACCACGAGCTGACACATAGACACCATTGCAGGAGACTTAAGCAAATTATTGTATTTAAAGCTGCACTAGGTAACATTTTGAATATAACAATTCTAAGAAAAAGCACCCAGAATTCTTGTCTGAACTGTAGCGCTTTCCTCCAGCTCAAGTTTAAAAGTGTTTTCTCTTCCTTACTTACTTAACACATGAAACACAGAGCTATCGCCGATCCTGGGAAATGTTTAAACTGAAAAATGAAATGTTACCATCAGAGACCCACCAATTTGCAATGGCAACAGCACGGAGAAGAAGCCATAGCTATGTAGTTAAATGTTTCTTTTAAAAAAGTTGTCAATATACTGTCATATATATTTTGTGAATTGTACAAAATAGACTAGCTAGTGTGGAATCTGAACATTAACAATTACAATATGAATGTACATAAAGGAATGTGCCTAGATAATGAGAACAACAAAAACATTTCTGTTTAGATTATCTCTCTGTAGGTTGCGCTCCGATAACCACAGGAATGTTACCATTGACCATTTGGCAATGGGGGTTACTGTCTTGGAAACCTGATCTTTGCTAGGTAAACACACCCTTCAATGTATTTATCAGATTGTAATCAACATTATAGAAGAGAAGAGATTGAGCCTGCAACATCATGCACTAACAGACTAACAAATACTGCAATAAACAATTGAATTACTCTCTCCCTTGACAACCGGGTATGCGAATAATTATTACAACCACTATACGAAACGACTGATTTCTAACACTAGTTACACAGCTGAGTGCAGCCTAATCAACGTTAGCTTGAACTGCAGTGCACGACTGGGAGGGGCATGCAAACAGTGCTTCGTGTTGTGAGTGGACATTAAAAAGTCATTCTCATAACGGCAACACACATTCTCCATACATGTTACATTCAAGCTATACAGAGAATGCGTTCCATATAATAATATGAAACTTTTTTTTTAATTCAGTAACGTCTCACGACAAGTTTATTGCTTGGGAGGGGCTTATTCAGGTGCTCACGAGAATAATGCCTCAGTGCATCATTAGCTACTGTAACCGAGGACGGCAGCAAAAACGCCAAATAAATCAACTGAAATCTGCGGATGTATGTCGCATTTGTGGGGAACCAAATAAGTCTTTAAGAAATAAATTGTCATTTAGGACAACTAAGACTGTAGTTTTATCACTCTCACATCAACTATTGCGTGTGTGCCATCATCACATGGGTTGTTTTGGTTTTGTACATGTGTGTTATGTTTAACACAATCCATTCAAGCTCGGTGTCACAAGGCTGGTTGCAGGACAGAAACGCAGAGGCAAAAGGGTATTGGTAATTCATGTTTTAATTCAGAAAGTAAAGAAAACAAACGTACAGCTCCTGTGACTTCGGGTGCATCTACAAAGCATCAAACCAAAATAATCCACACAGAGTGTGGGGAAACGTTCACATAAATGCATTCCCCAATTGGAGGCAGGCAATTGGAGGCAGGTGTGGATTGTTGCCTCCAATTGGGGAGATCAAACTAAAATAGAGGTGCCTAGAGGCACCTTCTTTTGTCCTGTCCTGACTATGGCCCTAGCCCAGTGCAGAGATGGCTAGAGGCATAGCCAGGACATGACACTGGGTGGCAATGGGTCAAAGAGGTGATAACTGGGGTGGCTTTGAGTTGATAGTAGAGAATTAAAGGTAATTTGCAGTGCAAAGGCTGCGAGCAGCAAGGGATGGTGTTAGGGTGTGTTTGGGAGGTTTTGGGGGCCTCGACGATAGGGCCCTGCTGAGTCAGGCCCTGCTGAGCAGAACTATTCGGCAGGCTAAGAGGGCTTGCAGGAAGGGGTTTTGTGAGTCTTTTGGGACGGGAAACACCGGTGGGAGAGATATGGGGTATGATCAAGAGGATGACTGGGGTAAGGAGGAAGTGGGGTTATCCAGTGCTGGGTTATGAGGATGAGGTTGCAGTGTCAGATATAGAAAAGCCAGAAATGTTGGCTGAGGGGTTTGTACAGGTCCATAGCTCGTCTAACTCATCTGGGGATGAGCAACAGGGATGGGATGGAACGATGAGGGAGTATCCTGGGGCGCTGGACTGGAGGTTGGACGAAGAGGGGGATATGAATGCACTGGTCACTGTGGCTGAGGTGAGGAGGGCTTTGTATAAGGTGGGGAAGACATCATCTGGATCAGGTGTGTTATGTAATGTTGGCCCAGTGATGGGTCTCAGTGATGGGTTGTTGGGAAAGGATTTGGGCCTGTTTAACAGAGTGCGGGTAGAGGGGAAGTTGTCAGTGGCATGGAAGGAGTCGGTGGTGGTGCCTATAAGAAGCCTGGGAAGGATCCCACTATAGGCCTATAGCACCGACATCGCACCTCTGTAAAGTTATCGAACAGATGATTGAGCAGGGGGTTGGAGAGCAGGGGTTGGTAGCTCGATATCTGAGTGGATTTAGGAAGGGAAGGGGTACTATGGACCCTGTTCTATGTTTAGAGGTGGAGGTCCGGAAGGCACAGGTGAATGGGGAAGCAGTGGTGGCTGTATTTTTTGACGTGGAGAAAGCGTATGTTGTGGAAGGAGGAGCGTCTGATTAAGCTCGGACTCATGGGGGTTGGAGGTAGGACGTACAATTGGATTGAAGACCTCCGGTTTGGTAGATCAATTCAGGTGAGGGTGGGGACAGCGTTGTCCAGGAGATTTGCTGTGGAGAATCGACCCCTCAGGGGAGTGTAATCAGTCCAGTGCTGTTTTCCATAATGATTAATGATGTGTACTGTCGGGTTCTGCAGGTTGTAGGTAAGTCGCTGAATGCTGATGATGGGGCATTGTGGAAGAGGGGTAGAAATGTGACATATGTTGTCAGGAAGGTTCAGAAAGCAGTAGATGGAGTAGAAAGATGAGCAAAACAGTGGGGTTTTAGGTTTTCAGTTGAAAAAAACAAAGGTGATAATTTTCATGAGGAATAAGGTTGGTGACGAGGCTAATGTGAAATTGTATGGGAGGAGTGGAGGTTTTCAGGTTTTTGGGTGTCTTCTTTGATGCCAGAATGACATGGCGTGAGCACATTGCGAGGTGTAAAAAGGTTTTGAATGTGATGCGTTGCTTGAGGGGAAAAATTTGAGAGCAGGTAGGGCTGCGTTGAGGACCATGTATGTGTCATTAATTAGATTGGTGGTGGTTTATGGGTGTATTGCTTTTGGGTCAGCAGCAGTGAGCACACTGGAATGGTTGGATAGAGTGCAGGCACAGAGACTTCGTGTTTGCAGTGGGGCGTTTCAGACATCACCGGTATCAGCGCTGCAGGTGGAGGTGGGGAGATGCCATTACAGTCGAGAAGGCAATTGTTGATCAATTGCTGGGTTAATTTGCAGGGTCATGGGGGTTCGCACCCTACAAAAGGTGTTGTTGGGGTGCTGGTAACACGGTGAGAAGGAGATCATGAGCGTTGGGAGGGTGGGGGATGCATAGGCCAGAGACCTAGGTTTCGGAGGGAGGAAATTTAGTTGTACGTTGTATTTGCCAGTGAGACCTCCTTGGATGCTTTTGCCTCCAGTGTTGGATCTTGGGATATTGGAGATGGTGAGAGAGGATCGGTTGGGCCTCTGCTTTGCAGAGGTGGTTAAGAGGTGCCTGGAGGGTGGGTACCACTAAAAGAATGTCACTAAAAGGGTTACGGATCAGTTGGCTGTTTACACGGCTGAGCTTCTGGCGGTGCAGTTTGCATTGAGGTGGGTTGAGGACACTAAGCCGGAGGGTGGTTATTTGCTCTGATTCAAGTGAGGTGTTGATTATTTTGCAGTCCTTCGAGTCAACTAGGCGGCAGGACATTTTAAACAGGGTGTGGGAAGCACAGGATAGAGCAAGAGGAGTTGGGATACAGGTATCATTCTTGTGGGTTCCGGCTCATGCTGGGGTGGCTGGAAACGAAGTAGCCGATAAATTTGGTGAAACAGGCCCTGATGAGGAGTGTAGTATCCTTGAGCAGGGCAGAGGCTCAGGTGTTTGTGTTGAAGGAGGTGTGGAAGTTGTGGCAGGACCAGTGGAATGTGAACACCAAAGGAATGCACCTGTTTCGGATACAGGGTGAGATTGGGGATGGAAAGAGGGCTGTTAGGAGTAGATTGGAGGAATGGATTTTGACTAGATTGAGGGTGGGGCACTGTGGCTTGCACAACACACTACACAGGATAGGGAAGCATCTGACTTGGTTGTGTGACTACTGTTGGGAAATGGAGACAGTGGATCACATCCTGGGGCAGTGCAGGCCCTATGAGAGGAAGAGAGAGCGGTTGAGACAGGGTCTGAGGGCAGAGGCGGTGCACATGTTGAGTTTAGAAGCTATGTTGGGATGGGGGTGTTCGGGTGCAGTGGTTAAGTGTCTGTTTTTATACCTTAAAGAAACTGGGTTGGCTGGCAGAATTTAGGTCCTCCTTGATGCTGGCCCACACTCCAGGTCCCAATCTTGCTATCACGTGTTTAAATGTTTACCCTCTGCTCCCCTAACTTGCCAGTTATTGTTGCTTGTCATGTTACGTTTTGGTGAGTGTTATTCTTTTGTGTGAGTTTTCCGCTACAAGTTTCTGCCGCTTAATGGCATTTTGTTTCAGTTTTCTTGTCTGCCGCTTGTTTGTTGGTAAATAAATATACACGTACAAACGTACTCTGCCTGTGCCTGGTTCCCTCCACTCATCCACTGCATCGTGACTGTTTAGGAATTGCAACTTTTTTCATACACAGTCCCCTTATTTCAGGGGCTGAAATGTTATTGGACAAATTAACAGAATCATAAATAAAATGTAAAAGTTTTATACTTTGTCGAGAATCCTCTACAGAGAATGACTGCTTTAAGTCTGGAACACATTATTAGAAATCAGCCATTTTATATAGTGCTTGAAATAATATCGCCTTCCTAGTTGTCAAGGAAGAGAGCATTTAATAGTCGATTGCTCATAATGTTACAGGCTGGATTACTTGGTCTTACAAACTCGAGCTCACTCAATCCCATCTCAAAGAAACTTCTCTTCGTACCTCAACTTTATAGACATAGAGGACAGAATTACTATAAGCCCATTGGTTACTTACTGTCGCACATTGAATGAATGTGACTTCCTGTGTACGGATAAACAGATGGTCTTTTGTTATCATAACATAACAAGAATGAAAATGAATGTAGACAAGACAATTGACACACCCCACTCTGACACATAACTCAATGTATCACAGTTGTTGAAAATGGAACATTTTTGTGTTTTATAAAATAAAAATGTCTCAATCGTTTGTGTAACAGTAGATTATTTCAGGTTTTATTGCATGGATCCACGGGAACAATCATCACAACATGACAAATGATGAGTACAGAGACCAGCAGAGCAATGTCATGACAGACTGTTCGTATCTTACATTACTGCTTTCCTTTCTTTATACCCCTTCTTGTCAGCTCCAAAAATATTGTCTCGAATGCTATAAGATACATACAAAATCAAGTCGTCATACTTATCGTAAAACAAGATAGAACTCAAAAGGCAACCATAGTTCTAGGTCATAGTTAACAGACCTCCTGATCTGAGCTACCCCTGGTCTCTGTCCTGTCCAAATGGAAGAAACAGAGGAGACACAAGCAACTTCACCTTCAATCCATCTGTACAGGGCCACAGATAAGATAGGTTTGAGGCCTGGTGCCCTCAGTTGTAACCATAATCACTTATAAAAACAGGGCATGCTGACCTAGATCTTCTCCTGTGAAGTCAACCATGAATTCTGAAGCAAATTCAGGCCTAGTCTAAAACAGTCAATTTATTACAGTGAATTAGCAGAATAATGGCTAAATAAGGATATGGTCATAAATTAATTATTTACAATTCCTCCCTTTTGTCCCATCAGGGACAATAAAACAAATTAATTTATTCCAGTATTAAAATACATATTTTTTGTCAAAACAACCTGGTCTTAAGGATCAGGAGGTTACAGTTCTTTTAAATAAGTTACAAGCGAATCAAACAGTGATGATTTTTATGGTTATAAAGATCATTGTTCAATTTATAGAAAGTGTGGATCCTCTTCTTCCTCCGGAGTCCATCGTTCATCGTAGTCGCCCTGTGGGTTCTGCCATACTGGGCCAAGGCCCCCTCTGAGTTTGATGTGTACCATCGTGACAACTCCAGGTTAACTTTGTGTGTCACTTACCTAAGCATTAGGCTGTGAGGCAGTCAGTATATGTGAGCATCGGTAGATCAGTATCAGGAGATCATTATCAGTAGGTACATTTTTCAACTTTGGGATGTCTTAAACTAGGGCAAGTCTTTTAGCTCTACTCCAAACTGATTATTCTTGTAACACAATGTATTCAGAGCTATTTGACAACTGGCACATAGAAGGCGTGCTAACAGGCCTATGGCCACTATGACTATAATGATTATACCAATCCATTCAAAGACTACCCCACAATACTGACCCCATAGCCCAGCCATCCAGGAAAGTGTTAACAATTTTCAGCAGAAAATCTGACAGAAACAGGACATCATGATTAAAACATTTCTCTAATCTCCATTGAACAATAAAAAAAACCTGTTCGTATCATGATCCATAATGTCATCCAAAAGACTTGCATATTTTGTCATACCTGTGAAAGATTCTAGCTTTAATAGGGAATGATTCACTATCCAAACATACTATGATAGCTGTCATAATGTAGATCATTAAGCATCATAACAAATACTTCAAAGTCCAATATTGGGAATGTCATCGTACTGAGTTCCTCACTTGTTTTGCGAGACAAACCTTCATACATATGTGAAATCACCATATCAGTTAATTTAGGAAATCTTAGATTGTAAGGAATGAAGTTAGTTTCCAATCAAGTATCCTTTAGTTCTTGTATTCAGTTATAATTGTCTTGTATCAGTGATGTATAATTACAATATCAGTTATTGCAGTCAGTGTGATGTGGACCCAGCAAATGTCCTGGTTGTCCTAACAAGTCAGTGTAGATGTGTAGTGGAGTGTTTCCAACCCCTCTCTAATTTGAGATTAACACCACAACAGTGTCTTCCACTGTGATGGAACCGTGTGACCTTTCCAGTCAACTCTCCCGTGATACTCTGACCTGTAGTATTCACCTGTAGTCCATTAGGATATAATCTCTCATCTCGCTGATGATTCATCTAGAAATGGAGTGTGAAGCCAAGTGATCTGACCATGGCATTGTTCTGCTATATGAGTGGTCAGGAAGATGTGGAACAGATTCGACTAGTGTGTTTGTAAAAATCCTTCCTGAACATGTTGCTGGTACTCACACACTCAGTTGTCTGTGTTCGGTTCGTGACATGATGTATCATCAGAAAAGCGGTTGTGATATTCCGATCTGCTGAAAGTATAACTGCAAAACGATTACTGTGGTTCAACAGTCCATCTGACTTTCATCCACGGGGTGTAGTGGATGTACTCCCAACAACAAAGGCAATAGATTAGTCCTGAAAACTTGTGGAACTCAAAAGTTCCATCATCAGAGTGTAGCATACACCTATTCAGACAAGTTTCCATAAAAGTCTATGTCAAAGTTCCTTTTCCATCCAGAATTGGCTTGGTTGATCTTTGATTAATTTTGCTATATTAAATGCCTGATAGCGACTAGCAGTGGGATAAGATTGTCAGACTTGACATTGCTTAGCCTATTCAGTAATCCGGTGGTACCTCAACTTTATAGACATAGAGGACAGACTTACTATAAGCCCACTGGCTACTTACTGTAGCGCTTTGAATGAATGTGACTTTCTGTGTACAGATAAACAGATGTCACAGATGATAGTCTTTTGCTATCCAAACATAACAAGCATTAACCTCAACAGCATGGACATCACCAAACCATGGTTTGCCAGGCATTTACTGCAGCAGTCTTCAGTTGATGTTTCTTCCTGGGTCTTTCTGCCTCAGGTTTGGTCTCCAGCAAGTGAAATGCATGCTTAATCAGGTTGAGTAAGGTGATTGATTCGGCCATTGCAGAATATTCCACTTATTCGCCTTAAAAAACTCCTGGGTT
>JACXGJ010016486.1:0-12265 GCA_016801105.1 Esox niger
TGCATGCCTAAGCTGGTCATGATATTTATACAGTTTCATAAATGGGTATTCATTTAAAAATGTGACTATACTGGAAAGAGTATATGTGTGTTTGCTAAATATTGAAGGTAAAGTAAAACTTCTAGGTAAGTGCATGCTCACTGTATCCATTTTTATAAGCCAAGTCTTTGGGGTATGGGTAAGATAACAGTTGGTATGTTGGGAGCCTTTGGATTTCTTAGATACATTACATCCTCGGTTCTCTTGGACTGAAACAAGATATTCACGAATGCTTTCTGAAGAAATATCCCTTGGTTCTATTATGAGTTGTTTTGTGTTTAGACTGTGAATGTAAAGCAGGTCATTTGCCAAGAAGTTAGCAGATAGAATTTCCTGAACAAAATCTTCAATTATACCCTTTACATGACCATAATGAAGTTGTTGTTGAACCATAGATTGTGAAAACATTGTTGAATCCAATGCTACTAACTGGGAAATTGCCCTTTTGAAGTGAAAAGATGGTTTCACTTGATCAGCTCTAAGTAATCTTATGGCATTTTTGAAATGCTGATGTAGTATTTAGAAAAATCAAAATGGGTTATGTTTCATCCACTGTATGGTTGGAGAAGTATTCATACTGTGGAATCACAGAAATATCTGATTCTGAATCATGTTGGTGTACATCACTACATTTGCTTAGAGGCTCATTAGCTACTTCATAGAAATATATAACCCCCTCTGTACTCTGTACTAACCCCTTCCCTATTCCTGCCAACAGAAATGTGTATGTCATCAGCCCAAATATTAAAAGTGTCAAAATCCAGCACTGACCAGAAATGCCCCCCTGTAGATTTTTTTACCTGAATGGCATATCACAGAGCTCAATCTGTACTTCTCCTTCTTATTGCCAACAATTGGGATTTCAATTGTACGAGAGGGAAGAACTGAGTTTCTATTAACTGTAAAGTTGTCTGCAACACAGGGCACAAAAAACATTAGAATATCTGGTGTGGTGTTCCAAATGGTTTGTCTAATCAATACACCATCACACTGACTGCATTTCTTGGGTACTCCACCGTTGGTGATTAGTTGTCGGAAGAGAATATCAAGCAATGATGTGTCTGTGTTTAGTCTAAGTTGAAAATGCGAATTAAAATAATGCTCATTGTGTGAGATGCTGTTTTTACACATTTCACATCTATCAGTATGCATTACACTGACCATTGTTTTGATACCCAGCTGTTGTAACCAGGGGAGTAATTGATAAATAAAATCTACCCAAACATCAACTTTGCGTCATTATGCTGACCTAATTTCAATGATGGAATGGTGTGGTTTATCTCTATCAAAACTTGCTTTAATACACAATGCTTAAATTTGTGTCCAGGCCTCTGAACTGCAGACAACAACAGAGCAGCTAAGTTCTCTTTAATATCTGAACATTCTGTAATGGATTGTGAGTCGAGATTTTTAAATGTTGTTTTACTATGCTGAGATGTAACAAAGACTGCAAGGTTGAGTTGAACCAACAGTTTGAAGCTCTGTTTTCAAATCTACATACAGTTCTTTTAGGATCTTTCATAAAATCCTGCTGAGAATTTAACATTTTGTCCAAATTTGACTCATTACCCAGTGCATTCAGATCACTGGACATCCCTTTCTTTTCATTAAGACTGAACGAATTAGAACCTCTAGGTGGAGGAACCTGAAAAGACCTACGGAGATGCTTTGGTTCTTTTTTTCCCTTTTCTCCCAGCCTTCCTCCTGTTGTGGCAATATGTGTTTCTTTTTTCAAACTTTGATTTTCTCACATATGTCTCTTTGGCCAGCTTTATGCAGAGTATACAGTTTGCCAATACATTAATCAATTCTATGTTTTTTATCATCAAGGAATAGAACTTTGGTGTTTTTTAATGTTACCTCACTAATTGCTGTACTTTTCTTATTCTGTCTTGGTTTTGATTTGTATGATTCTGAAAACCTCTGTAAATCTGCTATCATAAGGTCAGACCAAATTGGTATTACAGGGAGAACGTTTTCGAATAGTGTGTCCAACAGCCCTTTCTGGGGGGCAGTTGGACACACTAAAAATAAATTTTCTGATCTGTGCATGGGACACTACTGCTAATGTCTTTGATGCTTTTTTCTCGCATTTGAATAAAACAATCAATGAAAGGTGATTTTGTGTCTTTCAGAACTGCCTCATCACCCAGTCGCTCGGATAATCTGCACTCTATTTCATCCATTGAGATGCATGGTTCACTTTGCAAATGTCATACACTAAAGCGCAGATTTCCTTGAGGTGTGTGGAATGCAACAACAAGCTGAACATGTACATGCCAACTCTATACCTATCATCTTTACCAGAGAATTGTTTTTTACAGAGTTCACTAGCCTGTCGCATCAAATGACTTTTATGGCAATATGCATTTCATATGCATTAAGTTACATTGTGGCCAATGGTATGGGAGGAGTAAAAAGCCAGCAACAATTGCAAATACACAGTGCCCATTGATTTCGTTGTATATTATCACAGTGTAGACCCTCCTGAACATTTCCTACAATACATTCAGTTCGGCATATAGAACAGTCTTTTTTATATTGAGCAATATGTATTTCATATCCACTAAATTCCATTGTGGCCAATGGTATGGGAGGAGTAAAAAGCCAGCAACAATTGCAAATACACAGTGCCCCTTGATTTCTTTGCAGATGTTTACTCAGTAGACTCTCCTGAACGTTTCCTACAATACCATTCAATGCAGCATATAGAACAGTTTTTTTTAAATTGAGCAATATATATTTAATATCCACAGATTTCCATTGTGGCCACTGAGATGGGTGGAGTAAAAAGCCAGCAACAATTGCAAATACACAGTGCCCCTTGATTTCTTTGCAGATATTTATTCAGTAGACTCTCCTGAACATTTCCTACAATACATTCACTGCGGCATATAGAATAGTATTTTTTTTATTGAGCAATATGTATTTCATATCCACTAAATTCCATTGTGGCCACTGAGATGGGTGTAGTAAAAAGCCAGCAACAATTGCAAATACACAGTGCCCCTTGATTTCTTTGCAGATATTTACTCAGTAGACTCTCTTGAACATTTCCTACAATACATTCACTGCGGCATTTAGAATAGTATTTTTTTTATTGAGCAATATGTATTTCATATCCACTAAATTCCATTGTGGCCAATGGTATGGGAGGAGTAAAAAGCCAGCAACAATTGCAAATACACAGTGCCCCTTGATTTCTTTGCAGATATTTACTCAGTAGACTCTCCTGAACATTTCCTGCAATACATTCACTGCGGCATATGAAATAGTATTTTTTTATTGAGCAATATATATTTAATATCCTCAGAATTCCATCGTGGCCACTGAGATGGCTGGAGTAAAAAGACAGCAACAATTGCAAATACACAGTGCCCCTTGATTTCTTTGCAGATATTTACTCAGTAGACTTTCTTGAACATTTCCTACAATACATTCACTGCGGCATATAGAATTGTATTTTTTTTTGGAGCAATATGTATTTCATATCCACTGAATTCCATTTTTGGCCAATGGTATGGGCGGAGTAAAAAGCCAGCAACAACTGCAAATACCCATTGATATGTTTGCATATTATCACAGTATAGACTCTCCTGAAATGTTCCTACTATAATCTTTTCCAATATACACTTAGGAAAGTGATTATTTGTATTTGATTAAAATCGCGTTTTTAGGCTGACTTGTATTTTGAAGGCAAAATCCTTAAACCGGAAGTCTAATTGTTGCTTCGGAATCTCTAACGTTGCCTGCATGACGCTAATGTCAAAAGCTGGCACATTTAATAGCTGCCTGTTGACAACATTAGTGATTCCGTAGCAACAATAAGACTTCCGGTTTTTGGATTTTGTCTTCAAAATAACAGTTCGCCCAAAAACACGATTTTAATTATATTTAAATAATAAATGTTGCCACTTTACTTAGTGTGTATTGTAATATTCACAAACATAAAGGGGCACTGTGTATTTGTAATTATTGCGGACATTTTACTCCACCCATCCCATTGGCCACATTGTAACTCAATGGATATTGAATATCCAGTCCCCACAAAGTATTGGAATGGCAAGGCAAATTCCTTTGTTTTTGTTGGTCAATGAAGACATTTGGGTTCAAGATCAAAAGATAGGTATGAGACAAGAGTTCCAAATTTCAGCTTTAATATCCTGGTATTCACGTGTTAAACAACTTAGGACATATCACCATTTGTATTTGACCACAGCGTTTTTTGGCGAGTCTGTGTGTATTTGCAAGAGATTTAATTTGGTGGGGGTGTGGAATGCAAATAATATACTGTACACGTAGACAAAAGACTTCAATAACAAACCATATTATAACTAAACATCACTCATCTTGTGGAATGCTGTTATATGGTGTGCTGCCAGCCTAAGGCTGTCTATGTTCTCTCCTTATAGAATTTTATAGGACTTCATTATCTGAGAAGATTTTGTAACCTTTGATTTAGGCGTCACATTTTAGGGAGTAATATTTTATTATTTTCTTTGTATTAGTTCAATGGTCACACAGCCTGTCCTCTTAAGGAAGCCAGGTTTTCCTGGTTCTACCCATCTCGACTACAAGCTTTGCGGAGTCTGTGCTTTGTCAAAATATCTCTAAGGATTTTGTTAAAATAGTCTGTCATGATGCACGCTTGATTTAAGCCAGATTAACTGTGATGGAACTAAGTTTGTTCTGAGCAATGTACTGGTGCCGAGGCTTCAGTGTGTTAGTAGAATAGGTTTGCCGACTTGGCCACAAAACAAGCTTGATAAAGCAACTGTAATTTTGCCTACATCTTGGCATCTCAGGGCATTATAATTTCATGAGCCCTCTGTCTTCTTTGTCTTTTAGGTTTTATAGATGGGAAAAGTTATTTGGAAAATTATCATATCACAAACATACATATAGAGAACACAAACATGCCAACAGATTACAATTTAGACTTTTTACATACTGCCACTCTAGATGGCAGTATGTACCCATTTCATTTGCCAACTTACAGAATTAGTGTAAGGAATCAAGTGCAAAGCACAACGTTTATTGCAGAGAACAAGGGGTCGTAGTCATCAGGCAGGGTCATACACAGCAGGAATCATAGTCGTCAAGCAGGGTCATACACATCAGGCTAAGGTACTGGTGGTGTGAGGCAGGAACGAGGTTGAAGACAGGCAGGGATCAGACAAGGGTGAGGACTGTAGAACTAGGCAATGGTATTGATGAGGCAAAGATAGAAGATGTAATCGGTGAGATGAGTCCAAAGCAAGGGTCGTAAACTAACATCCAAGTCACTGTAACGAAAGGGCAAACACATGATCAAACAATCACTCTGGCTTAAGCGCCGTGGCTGGAAGCAGGTAACAAACACCAGGTGATCATGATCTGCCAGAGTCAGCGAGGCCAGGTGCTTGTGAGTGTGTGATGCGCTGGGGAAAGAGTTGAGCACCCGTGGGACTCACGGATCTGACAATCAGTCTGATAATTAAATTGACTGTTTGAAAATGGGGATGGCCTCAATGGCACAGACAAGCTAAAATCACATGGTAATTAGAATTACCTAGTATTAACTAGTAATTTCACAACATCTACTTGTTACTTTGTTACAAATGCATCCGTAGAGTTTTCACCATGTTTTTATGGTTTAAAGGAGTGACTGCTTTTGTATGACTATTCCATAGGTTTTATAGCAGTCATTCAAAGAAATGCTTGAAATTAGAATTTCCAAATATTGTTCGTGAGAGGAAATTCAATTGAGTTGAGTTTCCCTTCTGCAACGTTCAACAAAATTAGTAAACGTGAAGGGTTAAAGAATGTGCATGCTAGTTTCTGGTGTAATGTTCTAAGCTACCAACTCTGCATATGTGGCCCTAGCTTCTCCTTCTTGTTGTCCTGTCAATAAAAATGATAACATAACCCAAATAATCTCTTGAAGACTGTTGCTGAAATATACAGGTGCTGGTCACCAAATTACAATATCATCAAAAAGTTGATTTATTTCAGTAATTCCATTCAACAAGTGATACTTGTATAATGGATACAGTCATTCCACACAGACTGATATATTTCAAGTGTTCATTCCTTTTAATTTTGCTGATTATAACTGACAACTATACTTGTCTTATACATGTCTCCCTATAGGGTGTTCACAGTTCCATAATAAAACACACAACAAAATGACTGACCAGTGTAAAACAAATGCATGAATAAACTTCATGTGTGCATTACATTAGGGCACAATGAAAATATAGCTCATGTACACCTTCCACACAGCCTCCAGACCCAATTCCTCCACCGGGGGCACCACAGGCCACGCCCTAATTAACTTTTTTCACAATTACACTATCTGCCCCCCGACTGACCTAGAATGCTCATAGAATGTCTTATTTCCCAGGACATGCAAAACTATATCAAGAACCAATCATGTCCAACATCTAGGATATTTTGTACAGTGAACATTATATGAAACCCATAATAACTTACTCAAAATCTACAATAACTCAGATTAACCTAGCAATTAGAAACCTGAGTCTTAAACAAATCTTCCAAAAGGATTGTAAAGGCCAAGAGCTATATTATAATATGACAGACAAAATGGCTGACCAGTGTAAAACCTATCAATACATACACTTAGTGTGCATTACAATATGGCACAATGAAAATACATATCAGGTATATCATCCACATAGACCTCCAAACCGATTCCTCCACAGGGGGCACCATAGGCACCACCTTAATGCACATTTTCCACAATTATGCCATTTCCTCCTTGATTGACCGAGAAGGCTGATTCTTTGCCTCATTCACTACAGGGTACCAAATAAATCTTGAATATTTTGTACAGTGAACATTTCTTGAAATCTATAAAAATTGACATAAAATAAGCAGTAAAATCAGCAGTTTGACCAGGCAATTAAAATCAGCAGCATATATGTGGCTATTAGACCTCTCCCTATAGCGTGTTTAAAACTAAGTGAAACAATACAAGATGGCGGACCACAGTAAAAAATATATGATGATGCTTACCATGTGATTTTCCTCTGACATATGCTGACAATGTTTAGATGACTGCTTCCCTATGCTCACCAAGTCACAGGAGAACCCTGTCCCATGGTTCCTTGCAACTATATATTATTATTATTCTTGTGGCCTAAATTGCTTAATAACAATAATAACAACTTTTTTTTACTTTGCCCACTTAAACAATAGTCCCTGAGTAACTACCTCACCAACACCTACCCCGATTTGTCCACCAGGGTCGCCACAATACACAATTAAATTAGTGAATTTCTAAATGATGGCATTTACACCCCATTTCACCTAGAATGGTGATTCTTTGTGTACATGCCTAATTTCTCATGATAAACAAAAAAGCTTCAAGAAACCGTAAAGTCCACCATCTTGGATTTTGCTGTACAGCGGAAATTTGGCACAACCTATATAAATATACAGTCTCCTCCAAAAGTACTGGAACTGTAAGACAAATGTCTTTATTTTTGTTGTTTACTGAAGACATTTGGGCATAAAATTAAAAGATGAGTATGAGAAAAGAGTCCAGAATTTCAGCTTTCATTTCCTGGTATTCACATCTAGATGTGTTAAACAACTCAGGACATACCACGCTTTGTTTGAACTCACCCATTTTTCAAGTGAGCAAAACTATTGGAAAATGTGACTGACATATGTTTCTTGTTGCCCTGGTGTTGCCTTTTAGGTTGATTGTTCAAACATTAAATAGTTCTGCATGAGTAGTCTAGCAAGCAAGCAAGCAAGCAAGTTTATTTATATAGCACAACTCAAACATGGAAGCAATTCAATGTGCTTTACAGTGAAAATAGAAATAATGCAATAGAATCAAAACAGTTTACACAGAGGTTATTCCTCTGATAGCACAACAACTTGCATTACAACTGGTAAAATAACAAAATTTACATTTAATTACAAAATAAATCAAGAAGAGAAATATAAAATACAGCATAATAATAAAACATAGAATAATGCAATAGAAATAGAATATAAAACATAGGAAGCTAAATAAGCTATAAGACTAAACATTGCTGTTAGAAAAACAGGCTCACAGTGGGGTTAGGTTTGAGAGCTCAGTCACAGGCATGTGAAAAGAGAAGTGTTTTTAGCCTGAATTTAAAAATGGACACGTTTGGTGAACGTCTAAGATCTTCTGGTAGTTTATTCCAGTTGTGTACATCATAACTGCTAAACACAGCTTCTGCATGTTTAGTTTGGACTCTTGGCTCTACTAGCTGACCTGAGTTCATGGATCTAAGAGCCCTGCTCTTTTATTCTTCAAACATATCAGAAATGTATTCGGGTCCTAAACCATTCAATGATTAATAAAATAAAAGCATCACTTTAAAGTCTATTCTGTAACTGACCAACGCAAAGATTTAAGAACGGGAGTGATGTGCTCTGTCCTCTTGGTCCTGGTTAACATTCTAACAGCTGCATTCTGAATGAGCTGCAGCTGTTTTACAGTCTGTTTAGGGAGTCCAGTTAAGAGGCCATTACAGTAGTCAACCCTACTGGAGATAAAAGCATGGATGAGCTTGGTCTTTTTGGGACACCAGGCTCTTGATTCTGGATAAATTTTTCAGATGGTAGATTGCTGTTTTTGGGGATCAGAACAGCATGATTACAGACTTGATCCTTGGTTTTAAGGGCCCGAGAATCCAGCTCTTTACTAATATTTGTTCTATTATTTTTGTTGCCAAACACAATCTCGGTTTTATCTTGGTTTTATTGTAGACAATTTGGGTTCAACCAGGTATTTATGTGCTCTATACAGTGACACAGAGAGCCTATTGAGCTGTTGTCATACGGTTCGAGAGCCATATATATTTGAGTATCATCGGCATAGCTGTGGTAGTTAATGTTGTTGTTCTGTAGAATTTGGCCCAGAGGTAGCATATAGAGATTGAAAAGAAGTTGTCCAAGAACTGATCCCTGTGGAACTCCGCATGTCATAGCCACCCTAACAGATTCATGATTACCAATGGTGACAAAGTAACTCCGGCCCTCTAGATAAGATCTGAACCACTCAAGGACTGTCCCAGAAAGTCCTACCCAATTTTCAATCCTACCCAAGTTTCCATCCTTGGTTTAAACCAATAAAGACTGCATTTCCTGTTAAAGAGGATGAACCAACATGAAGTCCAGAGAGCTGTCTATTGGAGAAAGGCAAGCCATTGTCAAGCTGAGAAAAGGAAAATCGACTAGAGCTACTGGACAAACATTAGGCATAGCAAGCAAAACAACTTGGAATGTACTGAAAAAGAAAGAAACTACTGGGGTAATGAGCAACAGACGTCGAACAGGTCGGCCAAGGAAAACAACAGTAGTTGATGACAGAAATATAGTGAGAGCAGTGAAGAAAACCCCCAAAACATCAGTAAGTGACATCCCCAATGACCACAGTGCAGAGGTGAAGGTATCACAATCCAACGTTCGAAGAAGAATCAGAGAGTAGAAATATAGAGGCCACACCACAAGATGCAAACCACTCAGCAGCAGTAAGAATCGGAAGGCCAGATTGAAATTTGCAAAGAAGTAGAGAGATGAGACGTAAAAGTTCTGGAACAAAATCTTATGGACTGATGAGACCTAGCTTAATCTCTACCAAAGTGATGGAAAGGCCAAAGTGTGGAGATCCGAAGCATACAAGCTCATCTGTTAAGCATGGTGCAGGTAATGTCATGGCTTGGGTGTGCATGTCTGCTTCGGGAACAGGCTCATTAGTATTTATCGATGATGTAACTAAAGGTAGCAGAATGAATTCAAAAGTCTACAGAAACATTTTGTCTGCCAATTTATGGAGAAACTAATCGGGAGGAAGTTTATCATGCTGCAGGACAATGACCCAAAGCACACTGCAAAAAACAAAGGACTTCATCAGGGGGAAAAAGTGGAAGGTTTTAGACTGGCCAAGTCAATTACCTGACCTTAACCCACTAGAGCATGCATTTCACCTCCTTAAGGAGACTGAAGGGAGAAACTCACCGAAACAAACTACAACTGAAAGAAGCTGCGGTAAATGCCTGGAATAGCATCACAAATGAAGAATGTAACAGTTTGGTGATGTCGATGGGTAGCAGACTTGAGGCAGTTATTGCAAGCACGGGTTATGCCACAAAATATTAAATGTTATTTACTTAGATTATTTGTTCCATTACTTTTGCTCACCCAAAAATGCTGTGGTCTAATACAAATATGTCCATATGTACATATGTACATATGTCCTACGTTGTTTAACACATCTAGATGTGAATACCAGGAAATTTAAGTTGAAATTCTTAACTCTTCTAATTTTTTATCTTAAACCCAAATTGTCTTCAGTGACCATCAAAAACAAAGGAATTTGCCTTGCCGTTCCAATACTTTTGGAGGGGACTGTACTTAATAGCAATAAGTCTGATTAACCTGCACTTTGGCATACCAGTGTCTCATAGAGGCCTCCCTAAAAGGTGATAAGGAATAACAAATACATTGAAAGATGGTGGACAAAATGGCTGACAAGTGTAAAACAAATGCATCTATGAAATTCATGTGTGCATTACATGGCAAGAGGAATATAGTATACAGCGCCCCATAGCACGAGTGATTTATTGCTTTGACCTTTGACAGCTGTGTCTGTGTGAATGGATTATGAAAATGTAATTATTTAATGGTTGTTAATTTTATGTGTGGTAGAAGGTATTTCTGGGGTTTCATGTCCAGTTAGGGAGGGAGGGGTAGAGCAGGTGATTCTGGGAGTTAATTCTGTGTGAGGTCAAAAAGGACTATGAGTAAAAATGTATGACCATGTGTGCATGTTCGAGAAATACATTGTTTTTCCAAGGCTTCCTTCTCTAGGAGAGGGTGTTGGGTTTCTTGAGATGTAGTGGTGCAAGGGGGGTTGAGCAGGCGTTACCCGCAGTTTATTCTCTGAGAGTCCCAAATAAATAAGAGCTAGGTTTTCTCCCCCGGTCTGGAGTTTAATTTTGTATTTTTTTGTTCAAGATAAATAATGGCATCTGTGCATAGTGATACACCCGTGACAACCAAAATGAAATAGGCAGCAGAATGGAGAACAGAAAAAAAAAAAAAAACTTCCAGAAATATATGATGCGCCAAAGAAGTGTTTAATTAATCTGTATAGAAATCAAATACCTCCGTTAAAGCAGCTGATGGATCAGCATGACATGCCAGATGGAAAAATTAGTCAGCTTTGTGTTTGATTATATGGCTTCTAAAGTGAAGTTGTACATTTTATCCATGGGAGCTGAATATACAAACGCAACAAGTGGCGTGGAGTACCAAATGAATGAGAAGGAATTATTAAGCCATGTGGTGTGTCCAGAAATGAAGCAAAGTAAGAAAGGTTACACTTGCGATACTTGTTTGGAGATCGATTGGGAAGCTGCTCCACAGAGAAAATGCAGCACATTATAAAACTCCAGAGGAAAAACGGTCTTCTGTTCGGTTCTACTTCCCTCATGAGGAATATAAACGATGGAAAGATTTGTAAAATGTTAGAGTAAGAATACCTCATAATGTTTGGGCTGATCTGGAAAATGATATATTTCGGGGGAATTGATGAGCTATACATACAGAATCAACAATGGCATAGCGTTGTTAAACATAGGAGATGTCTTGCAGAAGACAACATCTATGAACACAATCCAATTAAATACAAGATGTATGCAGAATCAGGAATGAGATATTTTTCTGGTTAAAGAGCCATGCCTTCTGTCAAAGGACCCATGCAGGAGTAAAAAGGGCAAGGCTAACATAGACCGTGTCAAAGAACCATGGTTTCCTTGATGCCAGAATTCCACAGGACTCAGCCGGGTGACCTAAACACCGCTTTATCACAACCTCAGAAAAGACCTTGATCTGCCCATTACATGAAGTCCTAAAATATCGTTTACACCATTGCTTGATGAAGATGCCTGAGACCAGGGGCCTCATTTATAAAACTTTGCGTAGGATTTGCGTCAGAAATTGCGTACGGATGAAACATAGGACGTGCGTACGCACAGAAATATTCATAGATTGCGAAATTATGGCAAACATAGAGAGGAAATCAAAAAAACGTAACTTCACTCAATGTGAAGTAGAAGTGATCGTTGGCGAGGTGGAAAAGAGGAGAAAAATGTTGTTTGGAGGGCACAGTGTGGGCATAACTAATGCCAAAAAGGCACTTGAGTGGCAAAAGGTTGCAGACGCTGTAAATGCTGTA
>JACXGJ010016487.1:0-12265 GCA_016801105.1 Esox niger
ACACACAGAGACAGACACACAGAGACAGACACACAGAGACAGACACACAGAGACAGACACACAGAGACAGACACACAGAGACAGACACACAGAGACAGACACACAGAGACAGACACACAGTTACAGTACAACGCTACCGGTTTGGGTTGCCTTAAGGTGCCATGGCAACCACAAATTTGATTTCAATTTCCACAGGAAACACAGTCACTCAATAAGTGCCTGTCTCAGTGGACTCTTGACCACTGAAACCCACTTCGACATTATATTGAAGTTGTGTCTGTATTCGAGATGGGCTATCGAACCACCCCCTAACCCCCACCATCATGTGTCTGAAACCTGAATCAGAGCAGTGTGACATTAGAACGGATGGTAAAGCAGCTGCGTCTCAGAGAGACAGGATGATGATGGCCTCGGGGGTGGGGTTGGGGGTGCTGTCAGACTAACACAGCGTTGAACGCTGCCTCAGAGTGAGCGTGTTGATTATGATGTGGAGAGCCCTGACGAACGTACCTCTCCATGGTAAATGAGGATCTGGAAGAAGGTGTCCATGAGGAGGATGCGGTCGGGTAGGATGCTGCTGCTGTCCAGTAACACAGGCTTAGAAAACAGAGAGAAAATCACCTGTCAATATCAACTATAAGGAGAACACTGAGCACAGGCTAAGAAAACAGAGAGAAAATCCCCTGTCAGTACCAACTATTAGGAGAACACTGAGCACAGGCTTAGAAAACAGAGAGAAAATCCCCTGTCAGTACCAACTATTAGGAGAACACTGAGCACAGGCTAAGAAAACAGAGAGAAAAACACCTGTCAATACCAACTATTAGGAGAACACTGAGCACAGGCTAAGAAAACAGAGAGAAAATCCCCTGTCAGTACCAACTATTAGGAGAACACTGAGCACAGGCTTAGAAAACAGAGAGAAAAACACCTGTCAATACCAACTATTAGGAGAACACTGAACACATGCTAAAGGGAGGGAAGTGAGACAATTTCAAGTTTAAACAAGGTTATTTGAGGATTAGTGGGGTGGGTGAATTCCAGACACTGACAGGATCGTCACAATATTGATGTTTTTTCTCCTGGAAAAAGCTCAAGGTCACCTGAACACCAATCGCAGGCAAAAAAAAAAAACAATCCCAAAATGAATAATCTGGAAAGACAGTTAATAGATCTACCTTTTTTGTGTTTTGGACATTTTAAAAGGTCACATAAAAAATAAACAGCAATGTGATTTATACTTGAAGCCATCTGTTTGACAAGGTGGATGGTGAAGAAAACCATCCATTCAATGTTTAACAGGCAGAAGTGGACCGAGTGGAAACATTAGATACCCAAACTGACCCCTATTCCCTACAGAGGACAACTGTTCCTTACAGACCCTGGAGAAAAGGAAAGCAGGGACTAGGTTTCAATTTGGGAAGCAGCCTAGATCGCCAAACTAAACAATAAACACGTGAAGCATTACATCTCCTGGTTACAAACAGAGCTGTTTCAGAGCCAGAAGACTTCCACTAAACCATGGTGGAGTCCCTAATGGAGCCCTAACTCCAGCCTGGTACACCACCTCGTCGAAAGCAGTGCACTATAAAGGAAATAGGGAGCCATTTGGGACAGAATGAGCGCTAAATAACTTACCCTTTTCAGGGAGGTGTATGCTACGCTGTCTGTCTGCAAGGTGTTACCAACCACACAGCTGATATCTGGAACAAACTACCGTACTCACACTACATTAAGCAGCGCATAACCTCAAGCTTATCTGTAGTAAAAGGACCAGGGCATTAGTGCTCTCCCTGTCTGTTGATGTGGGCAACACGGCTACGCCTGCAGAAAGTGAGGGGGAGGGAGGTGGGAGATTCAGAGAGACTGAGGCGTCACCGTTAAGTTGGGAAGACTAGACGGTGCAGTGAAAGCCAATGCGTCTATTAAACGCATTCATGGAAGAAGGGAAGACAATGTGATTTTTCAAATGGTTACACAGTGTGTGTGTGTGTGTGTGTGTGTTACCTCTGGTGGTCCGTTAAAGGAGTAGGCGTAGAGAATGGGCTGAACCATGATGAGAGACTGGGTCAGATCCTGGCGCATGAACTGGTGTCTGTAATATGAGCTCTCGTCTGGGCTGTTGTTGAACACTTGCAGAAAGGGAGATCTCCTCAGATGGAACATAAACTGAGGGACAAAGGAAAAGCCATGCTACTATAGCTAGGATGTCCCTTTCTTAATAGTCATTGGGCTCTGCCCCAAACTATGTTTTCCCACTATTTTAACGTCAGAGATTTATCACACCTGTGTATTGTCGACAAATGTCACTAAAGAGCCAGTCAGATACCTTACCTGGGGATAGAGAGAAAAGGTCTCTGAGAAGCGGAACGAGTTGGGGTCATCCTTATGATAATCGCCAAACTTCTGACACTGGAACAGAGTGAGAAAGAGGACATTCAACTGCCTGCCAGGGAGTCTACACATACAATCAAATGTCATTTAGCCCCATCATTTCCTAGTCCATATCTACTGGCTGGAACATTGCTACTTTCCCATGTCAGCTGGAAATAATGTCATCGTTTCATGTCAAGGTCTTATAACACTAGTCCATTTATTAACGCAGTGTGGAGGAGCAAACAGTAGCGGACAGCGTCGACCACTGATGAGCCGCGTAGAGAGCCAGAAGCCCTTTGCGACGGGCCAGTGGGACGCCAAGTAACGAGTCCCGAGAGGATATGAATCATCCCTCTGTCCCGTGGTGTTGTTCCGTCGCTCTTACCAGCCGGATCAGCTGTCGGTCCAGCCAGCGCAGCACATCGGGCCCCTCATCGGTCTCAGCGCGGTACACCGCCAGCCTGGCCATCAGGATGGCCGACGCCTCCTGGTCGAACGACGCCGCAATACTCTGGATCTGTGTCGCGGCATCCGCCCAGCTGGGGACACGACAAACAGTGAGACCTTTGGGTTCAGTTTAAGGATCTCCTCCATGAGGAAATAGTGAATGCGTGTTAAATAATGGACGCTGTGTATGGCGATGATTTCGTATGGTGATGATTTCATATGGTTATAATAGCCTTGGTTGGCACTGGAAAAGGCCTATTGTATAATGAGCCATGTGATGACCAAACCATACTTCAAATCTAGGTACATTTATGTAACCTTTTATAACCTGGGAATGATTGCTTATCTCTATGAATTTCCTCTCTCCATTGCCCTTCACATGCTGTGCATTATGCTGAATACACACAGGGCAAAAGAGAAAATACAATAAAATACTATAACAAACATGAACGGCTACATTAAATATAACACAAACGGACCGTCAGTATCTAATAAACACATAATTGCCATTAGAGGCCAACCAAGATCTCTTTCCATGATGAAAGGATCAAACACAACCCACTTTGCCCTTCCTGCTATGACAACAAGGTGAGCTTCTAAAAGCAGTTTCACATTGGAATGAAAGGCAGTAGCAAAACCTTAAGTGTACAGGGACTTTGAAAAGATGTGCTCTGAATGATCAAATCGTCCAAGAAAAAAGTTATATTAAGTTGTATAACGTCAAGGGAGATAAACGTGTGCGGGGTGGATTTACTTTCTGGCTGTGGTGGTGACTCTGATCCGTTTCTGTCCGCTGGAGTGTTGGTACTGGGTGACGTACTGGACCGCCCCTCTTCCACCTTGGGGTATGGGTGCGTTGTGCTGTGTTAAGGAGACCAGCGCTTAGGTTAGGAACAGACCATTACACATCCCTTATGACCGCATACATGCAGGTGTTTTAATGAAGACACGGTTACCAATAAAACATTCTTCTAAAGACATGTTGGCAGAGCCATTTCAACGCAATTGTTAAAGCACAATCACAAGTGGAAAAAGTGTTTTACCTTTTGAAATATATATGAAACGAGATGACAACCAAAAGGAAAAAAACTGAATCCAAATGTCCACTTGACCCACCCCCAGCAGACAACCCAAGGGGTCGGAGGTCACCCTATCCCAACAACGAATTATGCTAAATATCATTGGCTGAAATTTCTCTCTTTTTTTTAAACATCAATGCCTAAATGATCCTAACTAAATCATTTGTTTTTAGGGGCATGGATGTGGGTGGTGCAGGAAAGGTTCATTAAAATTATTCAAATAACTTCTCCTGTATAAACCAACACACATAACTGCAACTGCCTTACACAACTGACACAGAGAGGAAAAAAACAACATCGAGGACTAAAATAATTGGGTGATACGAGGCGGCTTAGTAAAACAGAAAGGCAATAATTAACGATCAGGAGCTTAGACCAAATTAGAGGCATGCTCTTTACCAATTATCCCAGAACACTACAGAGCAAAATGGCTCATTAACTATGCTGCAACCATTACAGAAGAGGAGAGGATATTGGATCTCAAGCTTCTGTTTACACGGGCAGCACTGCTCTGCTCTGACCTCTTTCTTCCTCTCTCGGAAGACTGGGTATCCACACACCAGCTCCTTGACTGTTTGCCACCGTATTTACACCATTAGGGCTGAATGTTTCAGTTCTCATGGTTCTGCAGCTCGACAGAGGGGAGGGCTGCCGTTTCTCCCTCCCCGCCTCACTCTGGTATAGCGGAGATGTCGGCTGAGCCCTTGTAGTGAACGCCACAGGGCAGAGGACAGGAGAAAAGCTTGAGGACGTGGAGAGGAGCCTCCTTCCCAGAGCACAGCGGGAGACTGACGCATTCAAAACAGCAACCGGTGCCTCTGAAGCCCCTGAGGGCCGGCCCACGACACACCCGGCAGAGCTTGACTACACACGTCAGCCTCAGCCCACCAGCCAGCCAGATCTCATGGGCTGTGTCGGGAGCCAGCCAGACCAGGGAGGACGTCTCTTCCAGTGTTAGTCTGGTAGGATGCAGCCGGTGACCCTGGTCTATGCAGCGCTGATGGTGACCTCCAGTGTGTGCTGTGTGTTTGGTAACATAGTTCTACTGCTGGTGGTGTTCCTAAACAAGGACCTCCGCACTGAAACCTGGGCCCTGACCCTGAGCTTCAGCCTGAGCGACCTGGCCTTGGGCCTCTCCACCATCCCCTTCGGAGCCTACAACAGTCTGCTCAGGCCGGAGGGCTACTCCAGCGACGGGCCCCTGTGCCAGGGAAGCGCCTTCTTCTACTTGCTCCTTCAGCTGGCCTCCATCCACTCTTTGACCTGGGCCACAATCGACAAATTCACTGAGATCTGCTTTGCCCTGAGCTACACCACCATCTGCACGGCCAAGAGGACCCGGATGGTTCTGGTCCTGGTGTGGCTCTACAGCCTGGCCAATGCGGCCCTGCCTCTATTGGGCTTTGGCCGCTACACCTACAGCCGAACCAGGTTCCTGTGCTCCCCCAGCTTCCAGCCGGTCTACAGGGGCTTCAGTATGCTCTTCATCGTGGCGGGGATCATAGCTCCCATACTCATCATGTGCTCCATGTATGTGTACATTGTGTACATCGCAAGGAAACAGGTGCGGCGAGGGACGTTCGTTTGCAACGACCAGCACTGTTTTCATGTTCCTGCTAATAACTACATAAGGAGCTCCATGGTAATGGTGGCGACTGTGGGTGAGTCTCGTTGTTGCTAACATACAAGTTCTACCTTTGTGAGTAGCACAGGGAAGTTCTCAATTTGTTACTTTTCATTGATTTCAAACAAAGCAAGACAGAAAACACACAGACAGAGCCTATCATAGAAGGAATAAAAACCCATTAGATAAAGGGCAATCAGTGGCTGTTATTACGGAACCGATTCTGCAGGCTAAGTCGGTCAAATTCAGACCTTGGAATTTCTAACTTGCTAAAATAAAATGACAAATTACAATATATTTTGAGGTTTGATCATGGAAATGTATAAAGTCAACATATGTAATATACCTGTAACTACTAGTGAAAATATGACCATTCAACACAACTGCTCTTTATGTGCTCTGACAGACAATACATTTTTTTAATGAATGTAATTACTACTAATGTCCATTTATTACGGTCTCCATTGTAAAGTGTGCCTGCTGGTGTGCTGGCTGCCTTACATCACCACCTGTTTTTATGAGACGTTCAGTGGGCGTGACCCTCCGGCAGCAGCCTCGGCTGTTGCCACCTGGCTGGTGCTCTTTACCTCCGCTCTCAACCCATGGATCAATTCCATGACGCAATCGTAAGTAATTACCAACAGCCCCAGTTACTTAGAGATATGGAGACACTTCAATGCCAATGTCTCAAGACATACAGAAGCTTTCAGAAAGTATTCAGACCACTTCACTCTCCACAGATTTTGTTGTCCTATAATAGATTAGATTTGTTTTTGCCATCCATCTACAAACAAAAGCCCATAAGAAAACACTCCGTAGGCCTCTCAGAAAGAATTAATGACACAGAGACATCGGAAGAGTTGTATGAAGCATTGAAAGTTCCCAGGAGCATAGGGGCTCCATCGTTGTAAAATTTAAGAAGTTCGGAACTACCAAGACTGGAGCTGGCAATCCAGCAAAACTAAGTAACCGGGCAAGAAGTGCCATGGTCAGGCAGGTGACCACTAACAGAGCTTCGGAGTCTGTCAGAAGGACAACCATGTTTGCAGCACTCAGATCAGAATTGACAGAAGCCCCTCTCTGAAAGCCAAGAGAAAAAAGATGATCTGATCTGAACTGACCTGAAAGCTATCACTCAGCATCTGGCTAATACCATCCCTAGTGAAGCATGGAGGTGGGATGCTTCTCAGCAGCAGAGACTGGTCAGAATTGATGGAGAGATGAGAACCTTGCATACTGAAGCATGTTGTTGTCATGCTTCAGTATGACAACACCACCACGCACACGGCCAAGACAACAGCAGAGTGGCTTTGGAACAAGTCTGTGAATGTCCTTAAGGGGCCCAGCCAGAGCCCTGACTTGAACCCAATTTAAACATCTTTGGGGAGATGTGAAGACAGCAGTTCACTGACGCTCCCCATTCAACCTGAGCGTGTTATACGGAAGAATGAGGGAAACTACCTAAAACTAGGTGTGCAAAGGCAGTGGATCACTGCTTTGGGTCTTATATTAGGAATGCCTCTACCAAAGGTGCTTAAACAAACTATTGAATAAAGGGTCTGAATACTAATAAAAAATATTTCAGTTTTTCTATTATCAAATATGAGTGCAGCTAGTGGGCATTGGCTCAGAAAACCATCAGCAGACGTTGGCATCTCCAGTCTAAAGATCTCCTAATCTGATATGGGGGCCTATATAAGTCAGTCAGGGTACTCGCTCACGCCAGCCTCAAATAGTTGGTTCGGTTTCCTCCTGCAGGAGATTGTTACTGCGTACCTTGCTCATTGCCATGGTTACTGCTTATAATTATATTAGAGTTCATGTTGTTATTAGTGGTATCGTATACACGATCATGCGATGGTGACTCACCCCAGAGGAACAGAACCTTACACCAAGACATTGTACTTGTATTGTTTCACTAATAGTTAACCCAAGACAGGGTGTTCCCTGTCTGAATTGCACACATTTCCAAAAAAATTGCTTTGTTATTATGGGGTATTGTGGGTATATCGTCAGAAAATACATTTGAAAATAAGTCTATAAGACAGCAAAATGTGAACTAAGTGAAGGGGTCTGACAAATTTTCCGAAGGAACTGTATATCAAAGCCCCTGAATATCCTTCTAGCACATCGATTAGCCTATTTGAACAAAGTCATAGACGACTCCATGACTCAGATATGCAATAATAATAAAGCAATAATACATTGTGGTTCTCCCTTATTGACAAAAAATCCCCCTTAGTCTAACTTCTACCTAACTCTATATCAATTCTTAAAGTTCAATTGGGTGCAAGTGATTTAACCTAATAATATTAAGACCCTTCAATAGCTACTGGGAAACCAATATAAGAAGGAATGAAGAAGCTAGCTCCAGTACATTTCTAAATTAGGGTCGCTGTGAGCAGGGATAGCTGAGAGCTTGTGATGATGAAATTAGCTTGTCAGTGTGGGAGAAGAGCTGTGGAGCCGTGAAGGCTGAGTGGCTGCATCACTGGTTATGTGGTTAATGGTGGCTTATTTCCTCCTTCCCTCCATCACCCCCTCTGATTCAATCTCTGTCTCCTCACCGTCTCTGCGTCTTTTCTTACACTCCCTCATCTCCCGCTCTCTCACCTCTCTGTTTCTTCCCTCTCCCTCCCTCTCAGGCGGTACAGAGCGGCTCTGCGGAAAAGCCTGAATAAAATCCAAAAGCTGTTACAGCGTCCTCTGAAGAACCCCCGCCCACAGAGCACCCCCGTCCAACTGGAGATTGTGAGTCATAATCAACAGCTCCGCAACCTCTCCAAGCAATCACTCTCATCAGATAACTACAAGCCAGGGTCACCGGAGGCTAAGCACATATCACAGGTGTCTATGGAAGATGGTAAAGACACTGTGGACAGACACAGGAAAGACACTGCAACGGAACCCGTTACTGTAGAGCCATCTGTTGACCTAGCCTAACTACGGACTAAAAAGGAGAAATGATTTTGTGTCTTTTTTCTGACTGCACTATCTTTGCTGAATAAATACAAAGTAATGGATGAACTGAAAGGTTGGGACTACTCAACAGAGGACTGTACCGAGAACACTTGTGGTGACCGGTAGTAACCTTGTTCTGTATGGGGGAATAGTAACCTTGTTCTGTATGGGGGGGGGGGTCACTGGGGTCTTAAGTAGCCATACACCAGGCCTGCAATGCAATATAGACTGTCCCTACACCTGTTCACAACAGACAGGATAGTTTACAGTGACTGAATACAGACATCAAAACAAAGGATAATGATGGATAAATGTCTCAGGCAACACTTTGCCAGACTAAAAATAATCGACATTACAGACTAAATCGATAAGAAGCATAAATGGAAATACACAATATAGCAATGACAGTGAGAAACCATTTTATACTACTGGAGTTTTTTTTTCTTAGAGGACAGTATGGTTTCCTATACAAACATGCCCCCTGGTGGCGTGGTCGTTAACCTCTAGGCGGTGCATTAAAACATAAGTCATTGAATAACTAGCACGGCTCTAGACCACCAATTAATCATATGACCCTTTGACCTCGACCAGTTGGTGCAGCACTAATTCTGATTATAACGTTTAAAAACCAAATTCTGTGAAACATCGATCCTGTTGTCAAAACTGAAGAGGGGGTTCTTTTTCTATAGTTTTTTATTAATTTGGTATGGCATTTAAATATAGATGTGGCAAAATGTGCATCAGCCACTGCAATTGTGTGGACTTAATTTCATAAAACTGCAATGTTTTTTGGGGGGGGAAATCTGACAATTAAAGCCCAATTGTCCACCGGAAATTCATGAAAATCACTGAGGTTGGACAAACAAATATTTTGAAATGGCAACATGGTTAAGAAAACAATATAATAATTGAAAACCCTCTGTTGTCTCTTTTTTTACAGTTAAAGGGTCAATCTGCAGTTGCTTCATCCTTAAGGGACTTGAATGAAATGTACAACTTGACTTCAAAAAATATATCAGCAGTTGAAATTATACATTTTGAAATACCTCGAGCTTAGTTCAACTGCCATACTCAATCAGAACCCCAAATGAGGCTGTTTCACTCCAAAGTTTGTAAAAGAAATCACTGTATAGCGTTAAAATATTAATACAAATGTTTATTTTATGGATGGCCAGTTCAAGTATACATTTCATGGTCTATGAATTCAAAAGTCTTACCCAGTTGAACTTCAACTGCTGACTGTTTATTGAAGCATTATGGACTATGATAAATGATTTTGTTTTGTATTGCTTGACTGCATTTCTTTCCTGGTGCGATGGGAGCTGTTCCTATTGATTTAAAAATATTAGTAACATTTTTGTTTTGAGAGCTGTATAGTGGTGGCACAAACACCTTTCCAAAATCTTTGGATGAAGTGTAATAAATTATTTTTTCATACTGTGCTGTTTATTAGTTTAACAGACACTTATCCAGTTCAAGTGAACAGGGCTCTATGAACACTTCATATTAACAAAAGAGCCTCAAGGTTTTGGCATGCTTTCCATGACTTATGAGGACATTTTGTGGGGAATGGGGTCATTTCAGACATATTTTCGGGTGTTCATGTGCACTAAATTTTTCCTTGAAGCAACTTGGACGTCAAATACCAGAGAACCTTTATTGCGACTGGTCATATCTGGCAGTGAATGCCTGACTGGACTTTCTTCATTCCTGTAAAACCATATATGGCTACTACCAGCTCATCTCCCTCTGCCATCCCAGAGTTATATTGACACCTTGTCTCACATGTTCTATTTTTTGAATGCCATTTGAGGGTGAATGAAAGCAACATTATAAAGTGCATTAGCAACCATAATGGAGGATGTGGCTGGCTTTATGGGCCGCAGCTCAGCTGCTGTAATCTCAATGCATACCTGATTGACCACCTCGAAATAAAGTGCCAGGGTGGTGTTAGGGTCAAGACCACAGATCTTCCACTGACAAGTGCCCCCTGTTCCAATTTCCTATAAAGAAGTGCATAGACAAGATTCCATTTAGAATTATTGTTTGAGTTGGATTAAGAAAGTATTGATGCAGGGAATTAGAAAAGAAACATTTGAGCAGTGTATTTTAAAATGTTCAACAAGGTAAAAATAGAAGTTAATCAAAACATCGTAATAGTTCTGTATACACTGATGAGCCAAAAAGCAGGGCGCATTATCCTGCTGAAAGAGGCCACTGCCATCAGGGAATACCGTTGCCATTAAGGGGTGTAACAGGTCTGTTTAGGTAGAAGGCATGTGTCAAAATGATATCCATGAATGCACAGAGACAGGGTCTCCCAGCAGAACATTGCTCAGAACATCACACTCCCTCCACTGGCTTGTGATGTACCCACAGTACATTCTGGTGCCATCCCTTCCCTGGGTAAATGGCACACACATACAGCCGTGAATGTGATGTAAAAGAAAATGCGCATCGATGAGCCTTGGGCACCGAACACCCTGTCGCCGGGTTGTGGTTTGTCCCTCTTCGGACCACTGTCGGTAGGTACTCACCACTGCTGACCAGGAGCACCCCACAAAGCCTGGACGTTTCAGAGATGCTCTGATCCAGCATCAGGTGATAACAATATGACCCTTGTCAAAGTTGCTCAGGTCTTTACTCTGTCCCATTTCTCCTGCATCCAACATGTGGACTACAGATTGTTTATTACCATCTAGGCTACCCAGACCTTGACATGTGCCCTTGTTAGGAGATGATCAATGTTCTTCGATTCATCTGTGAATAGTCATAATATTTTGGGCTCATCAGGGTATCTGCTTATGAATGTAGTGTATAACATCACTGGACTACCTATTTGATATAGACTCACATTTTCAGACACACATGGTCCTTTGGCATTTAATGACACACATGGCCCAATGGCTCCTGAAATCTTGATTTCTCGAGATGTCTGAAATTAGAAAGGACAAATCTAGATGATCTCATTCCCTACACAGGATAAAGTACAGAAATACACTTGAACACAAAAAAATGACATGCTTAAGAAATAGGATATTTCTGAAAGCTGGATCCATGTGGCTCTGCCCCAATGTTCACCGGTACAGACCATACTAAATAAATTACTTATAGAGTGTTTTCGGTAACACGCTAGTGTGGACATTGGGACACAAAGGCTGCTTCTGACACAGCACCTTACTCAATGATATAGTGCACAACTGAGTGGTACAGTGAATATGTATGAGGGTCCCATTGCAGATACAGACATTGTTTGTAATGGCTGTACCTTAATCTCCAGGGTGCCTGCAAAGGCCATCTTGAAGGATCCAGTCACCTCTTTGGTAAAGACTCTCTGGAAGGTCTGTTTGAATAGTGACGTGTTGAAAGAGTCCGCCATCACCATGTAGCCCCTACATATACAAATACATGTATGACATCAACTATGTATCCAAACGCAATGAATCTCAGAAGTACTTTCATCACTTTTCTCCTCCTCAAAGCGGATCAGAGAACACATGCTCTTCCCAATATGAGAGGAACCAGACTGAACGACATCACTGTCTTCCACATGGCAAACTGTTCCAGACAGACAGACACAGACACAGACACAGACACAGACACACAGACAGACACACAGACAGACACACACAGACAGACACACACAGACAGACACACACAGACAGACACACACAGACAGACACACACAGACAGACACACACAGACAGACACACACAGACAGACACACACAGACAGACACACACAGACAGACACACACAGACAGACACACACAGACACA
>JACXGJ010016488.1:0-12262 GCA_016801105.1 Esox niger
TTTTTTTGTTCTAGTTAGGATTCTAGCAGCAGTGTGCAGCACTAATTGAAGTTTATTTATTGATTTATCAGGGTAGCCGGAAAAAAGAGCATTGCAGTAATCTAATCTTGATGTAACAAAAGCATGGATTAGTTTTTCCGCATCAGTTTTTGATAGAAAGTTCCTGATTTTTGCAATGTTTCGAAGATGAAAATAAGCATATTTTATATGTTCGTCAAAAGAGAGGTCAGGGTCGAGGGTTACACCGAGATTTCTTACAGTTTTTTGGGATTCAACCATGCAGCCGTCAAGGTTCACAGTGAGATCTGCCAGTAAGAGTCTTTGTTTCTTGGGTCCTAAAACAAGCATTTCTGTTTTTCTTGAGTTTAAAAGCAGGAAATTCTCAGTCATCCACTTCATAATGTCTGAAACACATGCTTCCAAGGTGGCTAATTTGGAGGTTTCTCCATGCTTCATCGAGATATATAACTGTGTATCATCAGCATTGCAGTGAAAGTTGACATTATGATTTTGGATTACATCTCCAAGAAGCAGCATATATAGTGAGAACAATAAAGGGCCCAGGACCGAGCCTTGAGGGACACCAAAACATACTTTTGTTTTTTCCGAGGATATACCATCCACACATACGAACAGATGTCTTTCTGATAAATAAGATTTAAACCAGGCTAGAACATTCCCACGTAGCCCAATATGGGTTTCCAGTCTCTCTAAGAGAAGCAGCACTAAGATCAAGAAGCAACAGGACGGATGCGGATCCTTTGTCTGAGGCCATTAGAAGGTCATTTGTTACCTTCACAAGTGCAGTCTCAGTACTATGATGGGGTCTGAAACCAGACTGGAGCATTTCATAAGTGTTATTTGTCTTCAGGAAAGGATTCAGTTGTTGGGAAACACATTTTTCTAAGATTTTTGAGAGGAATGGGAGGTTTGATATTGGCCTAGAGTTGTTTAAAGTGTCTGGATCCAGATTGGATTTTTTTTAAAGAGGCTTAATTTCAGCTATTTTGAATAAGTTTGGTACACATCCGGAGGAAAGGGAGCAATTTATTATTTTCAACATTGGCTGACCTAGCACCGAAAATAGCTCCTTGAGTAATTTAGTTGGTATTGGGTCTAGTTGACAATTTGTGGGTTTCGAACTCATAAAAAATTTAGTGAATGTGTCGAGCGATACGGGATCAAAAAGGTCCAGTATCCCCATTGACACCCGTTTAGGTAGGTTCAGGACATTCTCAGGACAACTGAGATTTTGGGGACTGTAATTATTTGAGGAGTCAGTTATTTGTTTTCTAATGGTGATGATCTTTTCATCAAAAAAGTTCATGTATTCATTACAGCTAAAGTGAAGACCCACTTCACATTTGTAATGAAATCTGCATCTCCATAAAGTTTGTCAGCAGCAGGAAGCATAAAGTGCTCTAAAACTTCCTGGAAGACGGCTGCGTTGACCTTGGACCTCAGAAAACACTGGACCAACACCAGCAGATGACATGGCACCCCAAACCATCACTGCCTGTGGAAACTTTACACTGGACTTCAAGCAACGTTGATTCTGTGCCTCTCTGACCTTTATTTCCAAAGGAAATGCTAAATTTGCTTTCACCAGAGAACATAACTTTGGACCACTCAGCAGCAGGCCAGTCCTTTTTGTCTTTAGCCCAGGCGAGATGCTTCTGACGCTGTGTCTTGTTCAAGAGTGGCTTGACACAAGGAATGCCACTGTGCGTGGTTGTTCTTGAAGCACTGACTCCAGCTGCAGTCCACTCTTTGTGAATCTCCCCCACATTTTTTAATGGGTTTTGTTTCACAGTCCTCTCCAGGGTGCTCTTATCCCTATATAGATGGTACACTTTTTTTCTACCACATCTTTTCCCTTCCTTTGCCTCTCTATTAATGTGCTTGGACACAGAGCTCTGTGAACAGCCGGCCTCTTTAGCAATGACCTTTGGAGTCTTGCCCTCCTTGTGCAAGGTGTCAATTGTTGTCTTTTGGACAGCTGTCAAGTCAGCAGTCTTCCCCATGATTGTGTAACCTACAGAACTAGACTGAGAGACCATTTAAAGGCCTTTGCATGTGTTTTGAGTTAATTAGCTGGTTAGAGTGTGGCATCAGGTGTCTTCAATATTGAACCTTTTCTGAATATTCTAATTTTCTGAGATACTGATTTTGGGGTTTTCATTAATTGTCAGTTATAATCATCGAAATTAAAAGGAATGAACACTTGAAATATCAGTCTGTGTGGAATGACTGTATACATTATACAAGTAACACTTTTTGAATGTAATTACTGAAATATATCAACTTTTTGATGATATTCTAATTATGTGACCAGCACCTGTACGTTTTGTATGCATCATACCTATTTGAAGACGCAAGTAGTCAGTCTACCTTTCTAATAATTGTTACCGCACTGTAAACATTAACAAATTAAATTATTTATATAATCTCTTGAACATTGTTTATTACGTAGCTTATTGTTCATGCAAACCACTAGTTACATTAATGGATGTCCTGCATCAACATTGGCAAAAGTATAATACAAGCTATGCTCCAGCAAAAAACTTTAATATCATCTTTACTTTTTTTTCACATCATGGAAACGTCTGCAAGACATCATTATAATGGCGAATGGTTAACCAGTGGTGCCACTATCATTTTAGGTGAATTTTCAGTGACTCAGGAGTGCAATTACCACTATAAATCCATATTTACAATATGTATTTCTGCCATGCACTCTCAATATTCAACATTCACTCTGTGCTTTAAACTCATTGGGGATTCCTCTTGGCTGACCTATTGCATCAATAATAACTTTCAGATCTGGTGTGTAGGACCTTTTTCACCCGTGACCGCACTAGTGGTCCTGCGGGCGGATGTATGTCATTCGTTTGTATCTGAATGTGAGGTGTTATGGTCACATCTTGTGCCACCTTGATTCTAGCACACGTCCCGGACCAATTGCTTTGTAATACTGAGTGCAGCTGCCTTCCTCCACACATCCAAAATACATCTGCAATAGCCTGACCTTGCTCTAAATAAATGCTCTATGTTCCTGCCCTCTGAATCAGTTTAAACCATTGCCAGTCTGTACTACTGATATTTCTCCCCTGTCCAGAACAAGCGTCATTTTACATTTTGGAAAGTACCCAACATCAACTGTACCTTTTGCCTGGAAGCATTCATGTTTACCCAATATCCTCAAACCTGGTGCCAGAAGAGTGACCTCTGCCTTATCCGGATTGATCCTTAAATCTAGTACCCCACACTCTGATGTTATCGAATAAGTATACTTCCTCATGTCCTCTTGAATCTGTTTGCTTCCTAGCAAAAACAAAACATGTCACAAAACACGAGTTGTGGAAGGTGTCACCATCTTCTCCTGTACGCCACAACTTAAGTTTTTCATCCAAACACTCATCCCAAACTTTCTCAATAGGCACTACTACCATACCTCCATGTCCTGCTCTTGAACACACCAAACAGTCGTCTACCTCATGTTGGCTAGCTGTGTACTGAGCCCATCTATACCAGTCATATTTTTCAGCAGCCTCCATATAGTCTCTTTCTGTTTATGTCTCTATCCCATAATTGTCCCCATGTTTCTCCTTTAATTTCTATAATACTCCTCTCTTTCACAGCTGCTGCAGGTTTCCTCAAAAACATCCCTGGCTTGTCTTACTCATCTCTGGTCCTGTCCTAACCCTACACTTCAACTGCATACATAGCACCTGATATTCCTCATTTTGTACCTGTCTTCTTAAGGGTGGGCCACACGTGCCTACCTCACTGTGGGCTTCAACACTCCATTGACATTTTGCTCCTTCTACATTCCTCAACCAGGTCATTTGATTTCGGTCCTCAAGATTGTCTGTACTAATGTGCATTTCTCATTCCTTCTGTCCAGGTCAATGTCTGTGTCATTTGCGTCAGACGGGAGTTCAGTCACATTATTTCCAGTCCAGGTCGGCAATGTTGATGGTAGCAAACTCTTGTTCAGTGATAGGGGTGCACTTGCTGCTGATGCCCCCCTGGGCTTTGTGGGCTAAAGGGTTCCAGGGCGCCGGAAGTTTCCCCACTACTTTCTTCCACATCTCTCCTTCGGCTAATTGCATTGGCCGTAGCGTGCAGTTGAGCAATAGCAAACAGGCCACCATCATGGCCCATGCCCATGCCTGACATGCCCTCTCCTGGCAAATCTGGTTCACCGGGCGAGGGCGTCCCAGGGGACAGATCAGGATGTTCCAAGTCTCCTTCAGCTCCCACTCGTTCAGGTCTACTTGAGTCATCTGCATGCTCACTTTCCTCTTCACCGTCTTCTTCCTGTGGCCTCTGAACTGCTCCCTGCGCAACCTTGGTACAGTGGTTGAGATGATACCAGGTGTTGTTGCCCTCTACCCGTGTCGCTGTTGGAATTGCCTGGACCACCAGGTATTGGCCCTAACATCTCGTCTCGTTCCACCTTCTTATGAAGATCCTTATGTAGACCTGATCTCCTGGTTCAACTGCTCGGGGCTGGTAGTCTTCTGGCTCTGGTACCCTTGCACTTTCCTGTCTAGTTCCAATTGTTCCAATGGAGGTCCCTCATAAGGACCCCTTAGTACTGGGACTGGTATGGGTTGACCTGTAAGCATCTCATGAGGTGTTAGATGGGTTATTCTGTTAGCTTGCATGCGGTAGCTCATTAGTGCCAGTGGTAAAGCATCAACCCTGTTCAATCTTGCGCTTGCACAGATATTATTCATCTTTGCTTTTACTGTTCCATTCACTCTTTCAATCATCCCCAGAGACTGATGGTAGTAAACACACCCCAGCCTCTGCTTGATTCTAAGTTGTTGAAACCCCTGTAATTTCAATGAAAGCTGACCCATTGTCTGAGCTAATATTCCAAATATTGGCATTACTTCCCTAGTTAGAAACGTTTTCACTGTTCCTGCTCCTTGGTCTTTTGAGGGTATAGCTTCTACCCACCGACTAAATCTGTCAATCACCACAAGCATATACCGTTTCCCATTGACCGCTCTCAACATGTCCACATAGTCTATTACCAAATGTCTAAACGGTCCTTCTGGTATTGGGATATGACCCAATGGTGTTGTTATCCCTTTCCTGACATTATTTTGTGCACATACCTCACATTCGGCAATGGTCGTATCCACCATTACCTGCATATATGGTGACTAGAAACCCTGATCCTTGATCTTTCTCATAATCTCACCTCTTGCATAATGGTCAAAAACATGTGCATTTACTAGCAGGATTTGTAGCAGAGCAGCAGATGCCACCAAGTGTATGTGACCTCCAAATATGTGACCTCCAAAGGCCTGTATCATCTCTGGTGGCTCCTCGTTTAATCCACACATTGCGTTCATAGATACTAGCGCTCTCTTGCATCCTGATGACATCCTCTATTCTTGGGGTTGCCTCAACTAATATGGCTGGCGCCATTATCACGCTATGACACTTAGATGCTACTTTGGCTGCCTCATTTGCCTCGTTGTTTCCCTGAATTATATTATTATTTCCTTTCTTGTGTGTTTGACACTTGATATTGGCTACTTTCAAAGGAAGCAGCAAGGATATCATTAAGTCTTGAATATGATCATGATGTAGTATGGGCGTCCTATCCATTTTCCTAAACGCTATTTGTTTACACACAGCTCCAAACAGATGACAAACACCATGTGCATAGGCTGAATCAGTGTAAATATTCACTACCTTATCTCATCCTTCCTTTCAGCTTTCAATTTTGCCAATTGAGCAGAATATGGCTGTGGACATGCTTGACTAATTATGGACTAAACTTACCATCTCTTCTGACCATGGCAAATCCTGTATAATTTCCCTCATGGTCTTAACAGGATCCATCCACAAATTGCTTTAACTCTGCCCCCAAAGAGAAGGTCAGGCCTTAGTCTAGTAAACATCAAGGACTCTGTTACACAATCATGAGGTTCTCCTTCATATCCAAGAGGAATTCATTCTGCTGGTTTAACCGTCATACATCGTTTGATGGTTACATCCGGACATGTTAACAGGCAAATAATCTAATAACCTTTAATTTGTCAAGACAAATTTTCCTTGGTCAATCATTTCTGCCACCTTGTGATGGGTGTAAATAATCACTGGGTATCCCATGGTGATCGTTGAGGCTTTATCATATGCATAGAGAAACCGCTGCCGAACCCTGATAGCGTTGTTTTCTCCTGCCACTACAGGTGTCCTGCATCAGTACTGCTGTCGCATATCCCTCTATTAGCAAAATACAACAAAACTGACTTTGTATAGTCTGGTGTTCCTAGAGCAGATACAGACTGAATATCCTGCTTAATTGTTTCAAAAGCTGTCAAAGCATCGCTGTTCCAATTCAACTGAGCGCTTAACTGTTGCTGTCCAGCATTTTTCATCAGTTCCGTAGGGGTGCTACCTTTATTGCGTATTCCTCTATCCAATCTGAGCTGAACCCTGTCATCCCCGGAAAGGTCATTACCTGTCTGACCATCTAAGGCAGCGGTGCCTTACTCACTCCTAATTGGGCCAGGCTTATGTTTTTTGATTGATAGGCCACAGTTCTTCACAGATACTCAACTTCTGATTGGCAGTACTGAAACCTTTTTTTAGATACCTTGTGTCTTCCCTCAGCCAACTTCTGCAACACCTTTATAGAATCTGCATGACATTGCTCCAATGTAGAAGCACATATTAATAAGTCTACTGCATAATGAATTAACGTTCCCTCCAAGACAAGTTCCTTCAAGTCTGCCTTCAACACCTGGTTAAAAATGTGCTGAGAATGTTTATTTGAAACCCTCGGGAATGCACGTATATCTATATTGTTTCCCACAATATGTGAACGCAAACAGGTGCCTACACTCGTCCGCTAAGGGGACACGGAGAAAGGCGCCACATAAATCTATTACTGCAAAGTACTTAGTGTCAATTGGGATATTTGTCAGCAACATGTGTGGGTTTGGAACCTCCGTCTGACACTCCTGCACAATCCCATTTATTTGTCGTAAATTGTGGACTAGTCTTCACTTCTTATTTGCTTTTAAGACGGGGAACAGTGGGGTGTTACAGTCACTAACTGTCTCTTCCAACACTTTGGCTTCTGTCAGTCCCTCACTGGTTGGCTTAATGCCTGCTTCTGCTTCTGGTTTCTTATAATGCAGTATTTCCACACAGGCTTAGACCCTGGCTTCACCTGAATGTATACTGGGTTTGCTGATTTAACCAATCCGACATCTATATAGTGTTGTGACAATACATGCTCTGGAATCACCTGTTCCATCTCTTAACATTTCTTGCATGTCAGTATTCTCCTATTTGCACTTGCTGGCTTGTAGTGATCTCCACTTCCTGTGTGGTTCTCCAATCATTTCTGCAAAACAAGGCATTTTCATTAAATCCTTTTCAGGAGAGCACAGGATAAGAGGATTGTCTGTGTTTTTCCTACTGTACATGTTTTGCTTGTTTCATCATAAGACCCAAATCGTTAGCGAACCTTTATTTACCAACAACGTGATGAACGGGTCTGACCCAAGCACATCAAACCATCTAGTTATCAATTCTGATCCCTGCGCATCACATACTTCCATTGCTGCCCCTTGTTTACCTATTATAAAATACTGTGAAGGAATCGGAGCTAGCTTCCCATATACATTTATCAAACATAATTGTTCCAAATATATATCTTGGTATCGGTCATATCTCAATGTACAATGTTAATTCATTGAGGGCCTTCTAGCTTTTGGCAGCTGTGCCTCAATATACTGTCCCCATTTAGATATGACTTCCCTGACTCCTTCCTCTATATCTCCTATACAATAGACATTTGCCAAAGACGCTTGCTGCATTTTGGTCAGTTCATTCTGTTGCAGTGTGGTAAGCTTTCTCTGGATTTCTTTCCTCTGTTTAGCCATCTTTTTTTCTTTTTTCCTGTATCGTTCCACAGCATGGATAAAATAGTCTCTGAATTCCTTGTGTGGCTTGGATTTCATTAGTGCCACTTCGTCTTCCAGTCTATGTTTTACTAGTATAGGTAGTGCATCCACCAGCGCCTTCCTGAACATGAAGGACACTAGATCATCGGTCTCTGGATCTTTCTCAGTCTCCAGCCTCCATTTCTCCAGCTGCTTCTGTTTATATACAGACGGATTTTCCGTCTCCCCCAGTGGGGTTCCTTTCAATACATCAGAGTTTATCATGGCTGGGTACTCTTCACCATTGGGCACTGTATCCCTCTATATGGCAGGGGGTTGTCAGACATTTTGCCTTTTCCTCAGTCTTTTCCTTGTCTTCCTTTAACATGCTTCTGACTTTGGCAACTTTAGCCAGCGGACTTCTTTCTTGTTCTAAAAACTATTTTATCACCTCTCTCTCTTAATCTCACTTGTGCTTTCTTTTTCTGTAACATCAGTACTCTTGTAATTTTTTATGACAGCGTCCATCTCCTCGCATAACAAGATATCCAATGTCCCTGCTTTTGGCCATTTTGTTGCCATTTTCCTGGTATTTTTCTCTAAGGCCTCAGAAATCGTCATAATTTCTTCCCCACACAAGGAAAACCTCTTCATCAAAATCTCAACTGACGTCCCCGCCATTTTGCTTTTTACCTCTCTGTTCTGAACTTGAATGCTAGATACTTTTCTTTGTTCTGCCAAATTTCCTTCCTCGGCAAGCTGCCCCCTTGGGACGTCTGCCCCTTAACTTGGCACGCTCTCTCCTCTGGGACCACTGCCTAGAATCTCCTTATCTATCCAAGTGTTTTCAATCACACTTGAACACTTCAAAACTGGTCCACAGCCTCTTTTAATTCTATTACTGAACAAATACAATGAGCTGAAATACCTTCTCTTTTTTTGGCCAAATTACAGTGTACAAACTATGTATTACATTCTTCTTTTAGAACCACATACACTCTCCTGGTCTCTGCATCTGCAGAGGGGATCATCCATGTGGGTGACTGGACCATGTTCATCTACCTCACCATACCAACCAAATTACATCTTGGTCCTGTAATCCCGTCCCTATTCTTCTTGCTATCACTTCACCTGTGTCCTCACACTGCTGTTCATACACTTTTTCTTACATATTTCCAACACCTTTCTGTAAGCATGTGGTCAAATCATGTATTCTTCACAAAGTCAATTAGAACCACATTTCTTTCCCTGGCCTCGGCCTTTGCCTAATTATGTGTATATCTAACTCTGGATCACTGGACCAAATTCTCCCACCTGCTCTTTCTATCCACACAACCTGTTTGTCTATTGTGTCGTCAAACAGACTCTTTCTTTTTGAAGATTGTCACTGAAATGGTGGTGGCCGCAATGTTATCTCTGAAGGGATATGTATTTATATTTATTGGAAAACAAAACCTTTGTCTTTCTGGCAGTACTTCAAATAGTGTCTTTGTGCACATATGGATCAGTAAAACAATTTATATTCAGTGGTTGCTGTTTTTAGCTCTTTAGTTATGTGCGCATCCAAATGTGGATAGTGTGATTGAAATTTCATCGATAGAAACTCTTAAAGGAGTAAGAACCGAGACAAAATTCTCATGGCACAATTAGCAGTTTTTTTGCAAATAGAGAGACACATCAAACGCTTACAGCATAATCATTCGAGGAGCCTCTGAAGGAAAATACATAAAAACAGTAAGTATTTAATACATTTAAAAGGGGTGTGGTAAGATGCTACCCAGCTATCTTAGGTCACACAGGTTTTACAAAAAGGTGGGCTGTCCTCCCCCACATGGGTAACCTTTTCAACTCTTGAAGAGGACTTGCAGCATCTGGATAAACAATAGATGCCCTGTTGGGATATGCTGATGGGCAGATTAATGAGTAACCCTATAATCTGCCGATACCAGTCAATGATGCTCCCTAAGCAAATACCAGGTACCACTCACCAACATTTCCTAAGGAACTGTCAGCTCTTTGTGGTGAACAAGGAGGAGCGGATAACGGAGTCGATTTCTCTATATTAATTTAATGTGAGCGTAACAATGCTCATCTAGGCGAGACAATAACACACAAAGACAAAGGGAGCAGAGGGAACATATACATGTACATATACATATACTGAGGGAAATGACTGGATGATGAACAGGTGTGCAAAACGAGACAGGAGTTGATGAGATGGGCAATGGTGTCAGAAGGCCGGTGACATCGAGCGCCGAAGCCCGCCTCCTGCATGGGGAGGATGGGCACCAGATGGCGTAGTTGTCACAGGAACAAAGGACAGATACCCTTATTCAGAGTACCTAATGATCCTCTGACATACCGGCATGTGTCACAACCAGAGACCAGTGTTACATACCAGGCAATAGATAAGAAAACATGTCTCCAATTTACATTAGTTAAGAAATTGCCACAACAATAGCTATACCAGATTTGAATTTCTCCAACCTCTATCCAGACAACTTCTTTTATTCGTCCAGGCAGTTTTATACCTCTACAACTCTTTTCCTGTAGAACTATACTGAATTACGTTTTCTCTTTCTCTTAGTATAGTTAACAAGAAAATTGTTACTCCCACTTCTCTTATACCTCTTTGGGACTATATTCCTGTATAGTTGCAATCCATCCTTTTTTTCAATAATGGTTTATTGTGAAATCTTTAACATTTACATTTTCAACTGGAAGCCATACTTCTTCCGTGCTCTTTTTTTTTTCAAAAGTACCATCAAACCAGAACATCTCACAGCGCCGCTCTGTCTGCCCATATGTCCATCCAATGACTTGAACAAACCCTAATATTACCAACCTCGATCCAAATCACTTCTCAAGTAAATGTCCACTTAGTCGGATATCTAACTATTTCTCTTCCGTTTCACACGTTTCATATTCAATTTTCCCTTTCCCTCAAAATTGTCACTTGAATTGATATGATAGTGACGTTGCCTATACAAATCTTATGTCCTTGGGGACAAACATCCATATATTCTTAATATATCTTTCTTATCATGCCATGTCCTTTTTTAACTTTTCACAGGCAAACCACTCATTCCTCTCACATTTACTTGTCATACACCTCAGGGATTCTCACAGCCCTCAGCTCAACATTGAGCAAACTACAACTGTACACACTCTGCATTCATCAGCAGACCCTCTTCTTCCTTCTTTATTTCACTCTATTCATACTGTGATAGAAATTTCATATTGTGAAGCAATATAATGATTTGATGTTATTATTTTATATTGCATTGGCAGTTATAAGTTTATGTTCATTTCTATGATGGTTTCATTTAGTAGGCTGTGACCTAGGTCAATGAGTAATTAACAGACCACTGGGTTCACTGTTTATCTGTTTTTGGAAAATGGAATGGATTAGAAAAGCACAAAGAAAGTGGAGGTAAAATGGCAGAAAGTTTTGGACAGAAAAGGCTGGTTGAAGACAAACGCCGACGTGAGCCGAAATGGCACTGCAATGATGTTGAAAGTGACTGAGAAGACTGTGGAACATTTAACTGAGATGATGAGACAAAGAAGCCAGATTGTATCCTTCCCCCAACAAACTCTGTCCTCACAGGGATGTGGGCCTTTTGGCACGGCCACTGCAACTTTACGACAGGACACACTGGGGAATTGGAGTCGGAGTGGCGGTAGATTACAAGCCTGGACGATGGGGTTGTGATGACGATGTGAAGTTGTTACGGATGTTTTGAAGGAAGCGATGAGAATAGGAGAACGCAAGAACGGAATTACTATGGGAAGACAAATACAAAAGATTTACAGGCGACACCGAGTTCCCAAGATGGAAAAATCAAGAACGAGAAGGGGGAATTGAATGCGAGTAAGGCCATGACCAGCAGGGGACCCATTGTAGCTACTAGCCAATATGCCTCACACTGGGTCTCATGCCCAGAGAGTCATTCCTACTTCTAAACGACAGAATTTTTGACATTTTTGGGCAAAGGCTTGAATGCACATTGATCAGACATGCAACACTGAAAAATCGTAATACAACTTAAGCTTACGTGGACCACCCTGTGAATCCCAATAATGGCTGAGCGCAACAGCTGACAGCTAGTTTTGATGCCTTGGTTTATCACGGTATTGTCGATTAAACCTGTGACTCTCCATGTAGTGCTTTGATTCTTCTGGTAAGGAAACCTTTGACACTACAAACCTTTGTATTGTTATAATCTTAAAAAAAGAAAATCGAGGGCTGGTAAAATTCAACAGTTAATGATTGAGTACCTTTGTACCTTGTTACCATCCTTTCTCAATTCGTTTTTGTTTTGGTAGATTGTGTTTTA
>JACXGJ010016489.1:0-12263 GCA_016801105.1 Esox niger
TGTGTGTGTGTGTGTGTGTGTGTGTGTGTGTGTGTGTGTGTGTGTGTGTGTGTGTGTGAGTGTTTTCATGCGTGGCACCCTGTTATGCTGCTGGACTCTGGAGACACACACAGTGCCCTAGCAGAGTGGAGTATGAAACAGACATGACACGCTGCTCTGACCAATACTTCCCTCTCACACAGCACACAAACACTCCCTAACTGACACTAACACACAAAACTGACACAAACACTCACACTCAATAACTGACACCCTGACACAAAACACTCAGGAACACACTGACACAAGCACACCCAAACTGATGCACTGATTCCAGTAAACACAAAACTGACACAAACGGTCACTAACTGACACATTGAAAAACAATTACAGTAACACGTAAATAGTAGGAAAGAGACAGAAACCAGTCTTCATTATCCTGATTAATTATTTATCTGGTTGTCCCTACGGCTGCGGCAGGAAACTACATATGTTGTCGCTAATATAGTACACTGGGGTTTCTATCCATTTCTGTTGTTCTTTCAAAATAGGTTATTTTTTATGTTTGGGGAAATATATTTATGTACGCTCATAACTGACACTGACTCAAACACACAGGCTGACACACAAACGGACACACCCACATTTACTCAGAAACGGACACAAACACAAACTGACACACTGACACAAACACACACAAACTGACACAAACACACACCAACTGCAACAAATACAAACTGACACAAACACAAACTGACACAAACACACAACAACTGCAACAAATCCAAACAGACACAAACACAAACTGACACAAAGACACACAAACTGAAACACACAAACTGACCCACTGACAAAAACACAAACACTCTCGGTTGTAATTGTGTGTTCCCTTTTAGGCAATTGGCACGAGACACCATTTGGACATACAGATCCTAATAGGCAACTTTTTACCTCAAAGATGTGGTTACATAACCAGAACCCTAAGGTCCATGTAGGTGCAGAAGACCATGGGCATGTAATGCTGGTCTTTTTTTCCAATCTTCCTGTGTCCCATGTCTGTGTTCTTTTGCCCATCTTAATCTTTTCTTTTTATTGGCCAGTCTGAGATATGGCTTTTCCTTTGCAACTCTGCCTAGGCCAGCATCCTGGAGTTGCCTCTTCCTTGTAAACGTTGATACTGGTGTTTTGAGCGTACTGTTTAATGAAGCTGCCAGTTGATCTGTTTATCTAGACATGGGATGGGCAACTTGGATGGTGTTGGGGCCCACATAATTTATGTACAGGTCATACATTCGGGGACCGCAGATTAACGTGGAACACACGCACATACGTCCGTGTATTGTATGTACTTATCAATAAATGCATTAATAGTACACTAGGTCTGATGCTAGTTAACGTATATCTGGGCAATTTTTAAATATTGATCAAGGTGCTGTTCTTCCACTCATCTCATCTCTCCTAGGACTGCGTTCACTGCTGTGTTATTAAATGTGTTAAAACCCTTTGAACGCTATAGTTATTTTGGCTTGTACAGAGACTTCTGTAATGGGTATCATCAAGTGCTTTATGGCTCAAACGTCAGCACACTCTCAGCTACATCTAGAAAGACATCACAACAGCTTTCTGAGACCCTGAAATAAAAAAATAATATTTAGTTTCCAGTATAGATTTTGGTTTCAACACGACCTTTACAAAAAACTTAAGGTGAAACTTATTTTTGTTTTTGTGTATATACCTGTATCATCTGAAGACCGCACAAAGAGGGGGTCCTCAGATGAACTGGCGGCCCGCATAAGGCCACATACGGCCTGAGGGCCGCCAGTTGCCCATGCCTGATCTAGACACTCTTATGTATTTGTCCTCTTGCTCAGTTGTGCACCGGCGACTCCCACTCTTTCTATTCTGGTTAGAGCCAGTTTCTCTCATGGAATAGCCATTTCTCAGAACATGAATAGACTAACTGAGTTTTAGAAAAAAGTTCTTTGTTTCTGGTCATTATGAACCTGTAATCAAACCTACAGTTGCTGATGCTCCAGATACACAAGCAATCAATAGAAGGCCCGTTTTATGGCTTCTTTAATCAGCATAACAGTTTTCAGCTGTGCTAACGTAATCGCAAATGAGTTTTTAAAAGATTACATGGCCTTTTAAAATGATAAACTTGGATTAGCAAATACAATGTGCCTTTGAAAAACAGGACTGATGGTTTCTGATAATGGACCCCTGTACGCCTCTGCAGATATTCCATTACAAAATCAACCGTTTCCAGCCACAATAGTCATTTACAACATTAACATTGTCTACACAGTATTTCTGATCAATTTGATGTTATTTTACTGGACAAGAAATTAGCGTTTCTTTTGAAAACAAAGACATTTCTAAGTGACCTCAAATTGTAAATGCTAGTATATTTATTATGTATTCCACTGGACAATGACTCCAGACATATTGCTATATCGACCAGGGAGTTTTTAAAATGTATTAACTGAGCATGGCTGCAATACCGGTCTGGCAAGGAATCACCAGGGAAGATTAACTACTGTCGTTAACTACTACACCGCAGAGCTTTACATTTGATGGGTGTCAGTATAGCCTCTTGTGTCTACCCTGAACAAATCCTCATTTGCCATTCGTTGTTTCAACACCTTCTTGGCCATTCGTGAATGATATTGATACAGTTAAACTGACCAACGTTTCTTACTAAGTTTACCTCCACCACAAATAGCGTCTATGTACTGTATGGCTTATGCCACTGGCTGTTTAAACAGCGTATTAGCCAGTTATAGGCTTTACCAGTATCTACTAACTTACTGGAGTAGTCAAGAATTGAGAAACTGCTAGCAAGTCTGCCAAAGTTATTTCATTTCATGGCATAAGAATGTATTATTTTCTTTCATGGCATAACCACGTACTTTTTTATTTCATTTGTGAATGACATTGATACAATTAGGTGACGATAACTTACTTTTTCATCAAGTGAAAAGAATGTTCCAGAAATAGTTGCAATACTGTATAGCCGGTTTTATTGTGGCCCACAAATAAAATTGACGAATTCCGTTGGTCTCAATAGATTTTAACTTAGGTCTTCCACGTGAGAGGCACTGTCTTTAACCACTACACCACGGCATAACACTTTTCACTAGTCGCTAGACACAATTGAGCATTGCCACTGGAGGTTTTAACAGCTTATTAGTCACTAATAGGCTTACTAGTATCTACTATCTTCCTAGGAATAATCATAAGAATTGAGCAATTGCTAACGAAACTGAAGATGAACTTTTCCATGCCAGAGAATTTCACAATATAACCGTATACAGTTTTAGTTATGGCTTACTATAACATACCTACTGTATGTTGCAACTGCATTTGTCTATCCTGACCCAAAACACATGCACGGATGCGTACTTCGAAAATCCACCAGAAACTGTCACAAGATAACGATAAACTATTTTATTTCAGACTTACTATAATGTAGACACTCAAGGTTTTAGCCGGTGAAATTTTCATCTATAATGCGTACTTCGAGTTGCCTGTAAGGAGATCCAAACGAGGGACCTACAGTTTGCAGGTCCGCTTCGCTAAACACTACGCTATTTAACGAAGGGGATATAGTCAGTCAATCACTCAGTCAGTCACTCGGAGTCACTCGCAGTTTGCCAATTCTCAAAAAAATATATAGAAAAATACATAATGATATTATAATACATAAAGAAGCAAGACTGTTCAAATCATCTTTCCCTTCCCCAACAAGAACCAAACCAGTCTAAAAAAGCATTAAGGGCATTTATAGGTGACCTAGCTGTCCCCCAGCTGTATAACAGTCTATCCCGCTCACAGTGCCGTATATTCTCCTTCCTTTCTCTCTTTCTATCGCTAGCCCCCCCTCCCTCTAGCTCTATCTCCCCCTCCCTTTCATCTGTTCTACCTTTTAGTGACCCACGGAAGCCAATCCGTCTAGTAGCTTACTGCGCTAAATGCAATGTGTCTTCAAAAAGCCAACCAGCGATGTATAGATTCAAGTCATTTAGACGCCCTGATCCAGACTGACTTACAGTACTTACTGTATATTGATAATATTATTTACAATGAGCAAGTTGTAATGAAGCAGTAACTCCGTGGTTGTGCCCCGAGTGGAGGGCCCAATGCACTGTTATGCTCTGCTGCATTGTACTCAGCTGTGCCACAACAATGTGACAGTGTAGTGATGGGTGGTTGAGCGCAGAAGACAAGATTGAATTCCACAACAGAAGTGTCACCTTCACCCGCTAGATTCACCTGGGGTGAATCCTACCACAGCCTGGATCAGGCAAGCACCCCAAAGTCTGTTCCAATTGTCTCCAAATGCATGCCAGGTTTGTTTACGTAGCTAGATCCTCCATCCATGTCCTCGTGGTGAGTCTGCATGGCTGCACTTGTGGAATTGTCCACCACACGCCGGGATCGACACTTTTGGGTAGCTCTGTTGTTTTGTTATGAGCCTATGGGAATTATGGTGTCTATTCGTAGTTAGCCTTTTGAAAACCACTTGTTTCCTTTTGTTAGAATTTAATAAAAAATGCATAATCTCTTTGAACGCCATATAAATAATTATTTGAATCTTTCTCTTTGAAACCATCTGGCTTTCCTGTATCCAGCCGTAACGCAATGCATAATGCAACCAAGTTCCTACATCAGTGTGAATGATTTATATCTGTTCATATTGATGTCATACAGTTACGTCGAACAATAGGTTATTGTGTGGATGTCAATGTATTTAGCACGTATGGGTTATGTCTTTTCATTTCTGTTTGATTGATTCCAAGATAATAGCTCTGGTATTCTGGCTCCAGCCTCTACCACGCCTACATCTTATTTATTCATCAACGCCCAGCCCTTAGACTCCAACGCCTGGCATTGCAATCATCATTCATGGCTGTGGATATAGCATACAATTTTTGACACTCCACCAAGCATAAATTACTAGTGTGTGCCATAAGATGTCCCATTACTTTAGATATGTTACAGGTCTAAGTGCCTGCTAATTGAGAAATGAAGTGACAAGAGTTGCTGATTTTCTCTTGAATCTGTAACGTTGAAATTGAGGGAGGACTCATTGGCTGGGAGATTCGCGGACATTTAATGAAAGAACTCGAATGAACAAAACCAAGGGCTAGACAAGACTGAACAATCTTTGATAAGGATATACCAAAAACAAAGGCCCATAAGGAAAATTGGGGAAGCTGGAACTTTAAATGGGTCCCGTGACAGTGGGAGAGAGGGCGTTGGATTCATTGGCATTGGAGGCCACAGTTCCAAAACGTGACAGAATCAGCCTTCTGAAAGTGTCCATTTAGTTGGGATACATTTGAGATTGTCACAAAAAATATAATTGCCAAAACCTTTCGAGCTTCTTCATCTGTGCGTAGAAACATTGACACGGTCTGTTTGACCCGTGTCTTTTTCCACCGCAAAAAGCCCTAAAATCACCAAAAAGAATCAGCACAACCAGCTCGTACCATCTATCTCCCCAGCACACATTTTCATCTGTCCACGCCGTCGTTCTCGTCTGCCCAGGGTCGGTTGCTGGTCCGGTGTGGGCGTGTCAGCCTGGGGGAGAAGGTGCTGCGTGACGCCGTGCAGTCCCAGAGCACGTCCCACGAGGCGTGGAGCAGCCTGGGCGAGGCCCTGCAGTCCCGGGGAAGCAGCCAGGCCCCCGACTGCTTCCTCACAGCCCTGGAGTTGGAGGCCTCCTGTCCCATCAGACCCTTCGCCGTCATCCCCCGCGAGCTGTGATGAGCAGACCGAGGTCTCCACGGTACCACATGGTTACCACTACACGCACACAGTCAGAAACATAAACACACACCCACACCATCCTTTAGATGCAATACATCATCTCGTCTATTGTTCACTTTTTTTGTTCTTTTTCTCTGTTCCCCGTAGATATTTGAATCCCTGTCAGGCATTTGCAGAAGGGTTGCGTGTACGGGGACGCTGTTAACATTTCAGGGTTGCAAGGTTCTGCTGATTCTCGCCGCGCTTCCAGAAAACCTGTTCTGAGGAATTTCCTGCTTTTTTCCGCCTGACGCTTGCCTCTCTCCAGCCGGTATTTCTGGAAAGCCGGGAATTTCAGGAAAGTTACCAACGTTTTTCAACCCTATACAAGACTGTAACCCGAATCCAAGGAAACTGTCCTGTGTTTGTTTTGTTCTCATAGTCATTACTGAAAGTTCTCAGTTGGTGTGTTCAACTGAACATTCCAGTGTATGGGATTTAAATCACTGGTTGTTTGTATTGTGTATGTAAGCGTTAGGGCGGGGATAGGGTTTGGCCACTGATAAGGGCTGTTTTTACTTCAGCTCAACATTAACCGCCTGGATTTAGTCCCTAGTTCTGGTATAATGGCCAAACACCACCACCCCCCCTCCAGATTGACATATTGCTATTATAAACCACTAAACAATATAATTACAACAGTAAAATGTAGGTTTTTGTCATAGCCATGGTATTCAGTTTACTATATATCACAGCTTTTAGCCAATTAGCATTCAGCGCTCGATCCACCGACTATCACTTTGTATTATTGATGATGTGTGCTGTTTTAAACTGATTAGTCCATCATTGTCCTTATAAACAATGACATGAAATCATTGCGGGTCTGCGTGTCTTTGTCGCCTCCTCGCTAGTCTTCATCACTTCCCAGTGCCTAACCATATTAATATGGCCCGTGAGATGGGGCCGCTATCTTATGTCATTCTGCCAGCGCAGTTTCTGCCTCGACTCACAACCCCTCTACTTTTTTACTTTCTGTCCTCTCGTTCTGTTTATTTTACCTCTTTCTCTCCTTATCCTTTTCTCTCTATCTCTTTATCCTTCTACTTTCTTTCACTCTCTCTCCTCCCTGTCTTTCTCATCTTTCTCTCTATCCTCTCACCTCCCTCTCTCTCTCTTCATCCTTCCTCTCTCCTCTCGCTCTTTCTCTTTCCGGCTGATGCGATGTGATGTGGCTGGGTTGCCTAGCAGCCATCCCTAGTTTGAGTAACTGGGGAAGCGGAGAAATATCTGTTCTTCTGGGCAACACACAAACCCCCTTGCACGCACGCACGCACACACACACACACACACACACACACACACACACACTGATGCAGATAATGCCACTGTTGTGCTCTTTGCACGATCTGTTTGATGTCAACTTTCTGTCCATAGCAGGAGGCTGTCGTTATCAATGTCTCCCTGTTGCATATTGATTTCTCTTTCAAGAAAAAGATTGCCAGTCTCCTCTGCCAGCGCCATTTATTAACCAATGAACACCCGGTATTGAGTTATGTTTAACACGGTTTCTGTTTGACCTAGGCCTGCTGCGACCTCATTGTTCGTGTCCTTTTTAAAGTAGACTTGGCACCATTTTCAGCCTCCACTACTCCATCTGTCCTCCCCCGTTAGGCTGTGTGTGACACCTGCATTGGGGAAGTGTGTGGGGAATCTGTGGCCCAATACAACGCTCTCCTCCGGGACTCCCGACATATGGTTGTCCTTACATTTATATATATCACTTGATTCCTCAGTCGAGGGCTTTATAATTAGTTGAATCAGGAGTTCTACCTAAATCACATTAAATATATGGAACGGCTAGGAAGAGGTTTAAAATCACTATGCACATACTAGCAGCAGGAAATATCCCACTCTGTAAAATTTAATTTTTATCCAATTTTATGTATTAAGAGACCACTGCACCTTTTACTATCCTTTCCAAAAAAGTTAGAAAGGATAGTTTTGAGTGAGGAACAGAAGTGTTCAATTTGCACTGGTCTCTTAATTTTAACTCTTCTGTTCTTCACTATAAACCTTGATTTTCAAAAAAATTCGACAGGAAAGAAAATGTTGCAGTGATCTCTTAATTTTTTCCAGAGCTGTATATTTGCTCCCAAAGTTCAGTTGAATGGGGTTCCTTTTAAAAGACAATGACCTTGATAATTATTTCTACGGAACAAAAAATGTAAACGCAACATGTTACAAAATAGAGATTAAGTTCATATAAGAAAATGAGTTAATTGAAAGGAATTTATTAAGCCTCTAATGGATTCACATGAGTAGGAAAACAGATATGTTCGTATGGATATGCTGTATGTTACATTTATTCACAGTACAAATTTATTCTCTTTCCCTCACTCACAACTTCCATTGACCGCTCACTCGCGGCTGGTGTAGGAAATACATAAATGCTTGAGCATACCATAATACAACCATTTGTACTTTACACCCCATAGTCAAACCAGCTGGGGATCTTCTAACATTCCAATCTCAGTGCTGACCCTCTTACTAGAACACACCAGAGTTGCTGCAACTCAAGTAAAGGTAAATTGCTGATGAATACTCAAAAAAGTACTCAGAAAAGAGGAATCAGCATCCCATAAATGAGTACTCTTTAGTGACAGGAGTAGTTGAAGACCGAAATATTTAGAAGTGCTAAGACGTCTTGTTTACAGGTCCTCGAATTACAACTTGAACAAAACTAGTTCTTCTGTGAGAATGGTACTGATCCGCCTTCGAAATATAAGGTCTCTCATGTATTTACTGCAGCGTAATGAGCAAACAAACACAACACATTCAAATATAATCTTAAGCTGTTCTCATACATCAAGCTAGCTAACAAGTAGCAACTAACACGTTTCGATTAATTCCCAGTAAGTGCAAGCGGTGGAGGTGATCCCTGGGAGAGCCGAGGGAGACGGACACTCCCACATTCCATATCCACTATATATGGCCCATCCCACCCCCTCCCCACCTTCTGTCCTCACACGTTCAACACCTGTTGATATGATTACTGGAACCTCGGGGGTCGCTCTGTTAAATGCATTGAGGTTCAATGAAAAGTGCTTCAAAAGTGGTCATGTTCTCCCGAATCACGCAGTACGTCCAGTAAGGACCGTGTTTTAGGGTTGTCCTGCATGACATATAGGTTTGGAACTTTACACACCCTCACCTGACATTATACTGTGTAGTCCATTTAGAGGATATTACTGGCCTTGGATGTAATGCTGTGGGATGTATCACTGGATCCTGCAGAGGTGTACCCTGCATTACCTAAGAGCAACTTAATGGTCTCCTAATAGCTCCTATTGTCCCCCAGATCTCTGTTGTCCCCTAAGTGTACAGTAGGTGAGGTCCGTTCCCCTGTTTTGGCGTCCAGGTGATATCAGGTGACTCTGAGGGGTTCTCCGCTTACCTTCTGGGCCGGCTGGGCTGCCAGGTCCCTATGATGCTCCACCTGAACACTGCAGGGCTGAAGGGGGAGTCAGGTGTCCGGGCCCGGTTACACCTCTTTGACAGACTGGCTGTACCCCCCCACACACATACACACACTGACTGACACACACTGGGATGGATCTGGTTGTTGTCACTCATGGGACCGGGGAAACACAGGATGGCGTTGTGTTTACCCGATCAATACCAAAACATCCTGATTACCTGCTATGTTGACATAAAAGAAAACGGGTGAGAGTTTTTGCCCCATACAATGACTAGAAATGTTGACCACCAGGTATTGGTTTGTTAAATTCCACGAGCTTTCACCCGATTTCCTTTGTATTCTCGATATCCCAAATGGAGAATTCAAAGTGAAGGGAGGCGGAAATCTTTAAAGAAAATCAGGGAATTTAAAGGAAATGACTGTCATTTTGCAGAATAGGGCATGTTGAGTGCCCTCTCGACAGCACATTCGATATGCCCACCTGTCGTCCCTTCATAGATTGTTGACTTGAAGAGGATCAATTCCCATTCTAGTAATATGATTAGTCCTGTACAGTATGTGAGATGGTATTCAGAACACATGGAGTGTGTGAGACTGCCAAACCTCAGGGGGTTACTGCAGGCCAGTGGGAGGTGAATAGACTGCAGGCAGCTAACAATAGGGCTTTTGTGGCAACCAAGATAGTCAGAACAAGGTGACAACTCCAGGCCAGGAGGGCAATTATGGCAGGTCATTGCTGTGGGTTTTCATGATTCATGCGACAATATACCATTAATAACCAGCAAAGAATACAGGCATATTAAAAATAAAGCTATTGAAGCTTAGGATTCGCAATTGAGCCGTCTTCCTTCATCGCATTAATGAGGGCCGACCAGTCAGTGCCGTTGAGCGAAGCAAAGCCAACGCCGGGCCGTTCTCTGGGTTTTGTTCCGTCATCCCGACTCACCGGCTCACCTATCGAATAGCCTCGCTCCGGGTCCGTGTGCCTGACACCGCACCACCGCCATTGCCAAATGCCAAACGGCCCCTGGTTTCACCAACAGCAGCCCATTCAATCTTATGAAGTGTGTGTGCGTCATTTAATTGAGCTCCTGTGGCGCCCCGTCGCACCTGTCGCTGACACGGTAAAAGGATACCTGGTCACGCCGCCTCACTGTCACGCCGCCTTCTGAATTCTTTAGTCGGCCGTCAACGCCGTGGTGTCCGTGGCGACGGGAGTGAATGTGACCCTGCTGGAGAGCGGGCAGCGCCGCGTGACGGCTCTGTCTTCATGACTTACTGTTATGCCCCACGAGAGAGCGGGAGTTTGTCATCGTGTCCGCGTGATACAGGGAAGGGTGAATGCAACTGTTGATGCGTGGCCGGCCATCTTGGTCCAATGCATTGTCAATAAACTGGTGTTTATTTGCTCGTTGGGCGCTGTGGGTTCAGCCACCTCGTGAGGTTGTTTGTGAAGTAACTGATTGTGCTTGTTTTGGCCTCTTGATCCAATACAATTCGGAACAAATGTCCTTCCTTATTATAAGGACATTTCCTCAAACTGCAGGCTTTTTTGTCGGCCACTTCCTGTTTAAAGCTGGAGGTTTAGTCCGTGTTATGATTGACAGACACATTTTGACAGACAGGTGGTTTGTGATTTTTCTCCATACTAATTCATCTTTCAGCCAATCAGGTCAGCCCTGGCAATGATGAGATTTGAAGAGACTTGTGTTAAAAATAAATACTAGTTAGTGTCAAAATCCCAGTTAGTGGAAAACGTAGCAGAATTAGACTGCCTGTATGAACTCAGAGGTAGTCACATGCATTGTCTGGATATTTTAGAAGTGAAAACTGATGTGGAACATGAAACCATCCAACCCTAATTACATGGCCACCTTATAATGACCAGCTGCGTGATTGGACGTTTCCCCCATATGAAGAGGTTCAATACAATAATGACTAGTCGTTGTCAATAATTGCTGTTAAATTAACACTGTTGACTGTCACACGGTTTAGATTTTCATCATAAATCTGGTGAAAAGTAGGAATGGATGTGTGTTGTGTGCTAAAAGGTACACTGTGAATTTAATGGAGAATCGACTTGTTATAGCATTTCTAACATGTCAGTCTATGCAGGAATATATAAGTAAAAAACTATCTGAATACAGAAATTCAGGCTTGTCCTAAGGAGGAGAAGACATAATGAATCCATGATCAGGTAGAGAAAAATATCAAAGGGTTACCTTTGTAAAGGAACATGAAAAGGTCTGTATAGTTTTGCTGGCATATAAGTTGATTCAAACATTCCTGGAAGTGAAAACTATCAAAAACATTCAGATTATTGGCAAGTCTTTATTAATTAATATTTAAAAAATGTATCTGTTTCATTGAATCTTCCACATTGTCGGTATTAAATCGCACATCAGTTAAAATACCAGGGTTTTTATATTCAATATTTGGGCACAGAACAGCACAGAAATAATACTCTATTTGTAGAACCCCTATGGCATCATGCAGACACACACACACACACACACACACTCACACTGAGGGTGAGGGACTGTAAATATTGGGTCTGCTTCAGCGCAACGCCCCTGTAGCTAGGATTTGGTTAAGTGCAAGTTAAGGTAGCTGGGATGATACCAACAATTCCATGGTTGCTGGTTCACTCTGCAGCAAGATTCAAACCATTAGATCATCATGTCCCATGCCAAAAGTACCCACATAAAAGATAACTGGACTGAGTGTCAGCCTCAAAGTGCACTCCTTAGTTAGACCCCTAAATAATGACAGTGCCTACAATAGTCCAACCTTCTAACCGCTTGTGTATGTCAAGGAAAGTGAAGTAGTCTGGGTTAACCCAGAACTAAAGTGTTGCTTAATTGGTCAGTTTAAGTTCTGGGTCAACACAAGGATTGAAGCTGGAACGAAGCGCTCCACTCCCTTGCTCTTTGGAATGACCAGAAAGTCTGTTGGCCAAACGGCCTACCCATAAGATGCGGATCCATCTGGAACGGCCTACCCATAAGATGCGGATCCACCTGGAACGGCCTACCCATAAGATGCGGATCCA
>JACXGJ010016490.1:0-12262 GCA_016801105.1 Esox niger
TTCTCCCAGAGAAAAAAACTGAAACCCATCCAAATATGACCATCGATATTCTTGACGCCAAATGTTAAGGAAAAAATAATCGGTCTTGAGTCCAAAGTTCTATACAGGTTTTTTATTTTTACATGCCCATGGGATAATCGATATACGGCCACCTAGTATGACCGCACTCTGAGTAATCAAAGTATCTAGGTACGACAGGCGTCTTTGTAGCTTCTTCACTGACCACGTAGCTTCTACTCATTGACCTAGGTCACAGCATACTAAACTAAACCATCATAGAAATGAATATAACTCATAACTGCCAATGCAATATTAAATAATAATATCAAATTATTATATTCCTTCACAATTTCAAATTTCTTTCACAGTCTGAGGATGCAAAGCTAGAGAAGAATCGGTCAGGAAGGCTAAGAAGAGTAATTATCTGTGGCCACCAGATGCAAAACCATTCTATTTCTGGGGGTTGTCTTGCTGTTGCCTCCAGTGATCCTGTTGTCACTTTCTTTTGCAACAGGTGACATTGATTTCCAATCACTTATGCTTCCTAACTGGACAGATTGATTTACCTGGAGTTTAATTGACTTGGTTTTATACTGAGATAATAACATGTTCCCTTAATGTTTTTGCGCGGTGTATTTAATATGCCTGATTAGTATGTCTCATATTTGGGATGAAACAGTTACCAGTTTCACGATAAACCACATGCATGTGGGCTAAGCCCGGAGTCTTTAATTTAAACCTAGTCCAGATTGGAGGCAAAACTGGAGGGACAAGGACAGGGGGGGATCAGCAGAGTGGCAGCTTGAAATCGTCAGGTATCGTCTTGATCTGCAACACAACCAGGAGGACTTTGGACAGGGACCCCAAACGAGTCAAGCCTGGTACTCCCTAGATGTGGGTCCAGACCTCATGTCCTCCTAAGTTTAAAATGACAGAAAACAGAAAAAATTAAGACCCTACTCCCCCAGCACAATAATATAGAAGCGTAAGACCTTGGGGCTGAGACAGGGGGTCCAGTGACACTGTGGCCCTATCCAAAGGAGGCCCCGGACAGGGCCCAACAGGCAGGAAATCAATCCACCCACATTGCCAAGCATCAACCAAAGGGACGACCACCAACCGCAACCATCCTGAATGAGGGCTGAGTATTGCCAGCAGGGCACAGCCCAATTGCACAAGTGTGCAATAGAGAGACAACAACAAGCCAGTAGCAATGAGAGCCCACCTGTCAAAACAGCAAGGGTGGACAGTATCAGGCCTTTCTGGTCACCTTCACGCTCCTGGGCCAGACTACACTTAATCATAGACCAGGCTGAAGAGAGTCTTTAGTAGACGCTTAAAAGTTTGCACTCTGTACGTCTGCATTTCAAATTTGGATTGGCAAGTCATTCCAAAGTAGTGGAGCTCTATGAGAGAAAGCCCTGCCTCTGGCTGTTTGTTTAGAAATTTTAGGTACAGTTAAAAGGCCTTCATCTTGTTGATCGAAGGTACGTGTAGGTATGTATGGCTGGATCATTTCAGCGAGGTAAGTAGGAGCAAGTCCATGAATTGATTTATAGGTTACCAGCATGTTCACATATATCCGATCAGACTTCATGTGTACTCCAGCAGAGATGGGCTGTAAGACATATTCACATATATCCCATCAGACTTCATGTGTACTCTAGCAGAGATGGGCCGTAAGAGGGGGTCCATTAGTTTCCCTCCGCCGCTTCCAGCAACCTTTGCTGTTGCACAGGGGAGAGTTCCTTACATTTTTGCATTAGCATTGTGTCATTAGGATTGTTGTCCTTTTTCCAAGAACCTTGGTTTCTCTTTGAACCTGTCTTGGCCCTCTGGTTCTTCTTACGACACTCATTCCGCCAATGACCAGGGATTCCACAGAAGTGACATGCGACTGGTTTCATATTTGATTGGTTTGGAGTGTTTGTAGCTGTGTTTTCTACCTGCATCAGCCTGATGACAGGTGGCTTAGTGACATTGTGTTGATTTGTGTCTTTATCCAGTCATGCCAGAGCATAAGCTGTGTCTCCATATGTAGCTTTATCCCAATGTTTTGTAGTAGCAACATACGTTTTCCTCAGATCTTGATGTATTGATTACATCAATTGATGAAGAATAGTGAATTTTTTTATGTCATTGAGCGCATCATCATCCTCCACTCCAGGTAAACCACTGTGTCTGATCACAACAGCCATAAATGTTTCTTAAAATTCTAAGATCTATGATTCTTTTGGCTTCTAAACACATCTGGTTCTCTCCCCAATTTGTGGTGGCATTGGTCAAGTCTTTCACATATGCCTGTACAGCCTTCCATCCACTTTTGTTATCTTGACAGTCCTCCCCCAAAGCAGTAACAACCTTATCTTGTAAGAGAATGGATTCACTGTTTGTCAAAACCAACCCAAGGAGTTGCACTCCATCCATAGGATGAAAGTGGTAGATGGTATTATAGTGTTTAATAGCATCCCAAGTCTTCATTCCTGCCTCTCGAGGATGTTTTGCATTTTTAGACCATTCATCAAGTTGTTTTGGTTCAGCAGGATTATGATAGGTCATTAAAACCTTCTTTCCCCCTTTTTCTGGTCTCACTAACTTGGACTTCAGAGGTCTGACATTTGTTTCACCGTCAGAATTGTCATCTGAGTCTAAAGAGTCCCAATCCTGAAGATACCTGATGCCTTGGCTGCTTTTTTCATTTCAGCCTGAGGGTACAATGGGGAGGGTCTTATCTTAACTGAGCGAGGAGCCACTGTGTCCACTTTTTCTCCCTTCAGCTTGTTCAGTTCCTCCTCCTTTTTCCGCTTCTGTTCAGCCAACGCCCTTACATTTTCTTTCTCTTTTATCACAGCCTTTTCATCGGTTTCTTGAAGAAATGCATCATTCCTTTTCCTAATCTCTGATAATACAATCAACGACCAGTGTGTTTTTTGTAATCCATTAGACATTCTCTGAAGTTTTCCCCATGTTTTCAGAAAGATTCCATATACTATCTTTTCCTGGAACAATGGCATATTTTTTCAATATCTCTTGGCGACATTTATCTAATTTCATGCTCTTTTCTACACCATCAGCTAATGATTCAGTTATTTCGTGAATTGTAACATTCGGAGCTGCAGTCCCCTTTTTTTCTAATGTTGTTTTTCCAATTAAAGACGTCATTTTCTTTACTTCACCTTACTTGTACAAGATGATTATTACATTTACTGCCCACACTTACTTAACACTTACTACACACTACACTACACACTACACTACACTACACGTGTCAACCTGCTATGCGCCTAGCAAGGAATTCGAGATGAATAACGAAGGTTTCTCACTTAAATAAGAGTGGCCTATATTAGGTCTTGTAAATCACATGTGACACACTTACTATTCGGTCTAGTAAGCACTTCCTATCACAACTGGGAAGGTTCCACACTACCAATAGTGTACTTGGATACATTTCACTCAATTGCATGTACTATCACAACATATAACCTGACCATTGATTCTTTAAAAGGTGTAGATTCTGACTCACCAACCACTGTCAGAGGATGAGGAAGCCAACTCCCAAATGGGTGTGCACCGTCAGCAATCTTCTCCTCTTGATATGGATGTTGAAGAATTGGATCTCAGAACCCAACCTATCCGGGTCGCGGCTACCAACTGTTAGCTTCTGGCTCTTTTGCAGAATAATAAAGGACCCAAGGCAGGGGGAGAAGCGTTCCTTGTTGTTTATTCACAAAATATAGTACATCTCTTTCTTAGATGTTCAGCCTTCTTTCCATCTCTCTTGGTCTTTCCAAATGGCTTTGTGCTTCTCCAAATGTCATTGTCTTGAACAGCCCATATCTAGTAGAACACATTACCTCCACTTTCTAGCTGTTATCCAATCGTATAAGGGCAATGTGTTCCAAACCTCCCTATTCCTGGTCCCAAACTTTGAAATGTATGGGGAATGTGTGGAGTTAATGTTCAACCACTTTCCTTTGTGCTGTTTCCAAGTAAGTACAGAAAGTTACATACATTTGCAAAGCAACATTACTCTGTGTTGTGTCCTTAAGAATTAAAATACACCTAAACAGACATACTTTCTCGCAGCATGTTTACACTGTGTTGCATCACTTCTTCTTTTATCAATCCTCTGTAAGTCTTTGGGAACTGAGGAAACCAACTGCTGTAGTTTAGAAAGTGAAGAGTTTTCCCATTTTTACTTGATATTGGACTTAAGCTGCTCAACAGTTCAGGGTCTTTTGTTGTCTTTTCATTTCATTATGCTCCACGTTTTCAATAGGTGACAGATCTGGACTGCAGTCAGGCCCATTTAGCACCTGGACTCTTTTACTACAGAGACATGCTGCTGTAATATGTGCAGAATGTGGTTTGGCTTTGACCTGCTAAAATGAGCAAGGCCTTCCCTGATAATGACGTCTGGATGACAGCTTATGTTTTTCCAAAACCTGTATATACAGCTCCGGAAGAGACCACTGTACCTTTTTCTTTCCTTTCTAAAAAAAGTCCAAAAGGAAGGTTTTGAGTGAGGAATAGAAGGGTTAAAAATAAAAGCCACTGCAATTTGAACGCTTCTGTTCCTCCCTGAAAACTTTCCCTTTTGACTCTTCTGGAAAGAGAAAGTTTCAGTGGTCTCTTAATTCCTTCCAGAGCTGTATGTTATGTAGGGTGTTCCTGACAAGGACGGGTCTACATTCTGAGTCCTAAGGGGACAAGTGTCTCAGTACCTAAAATACATATATTATACATAATATGTAATATTTTATACATAATATCAAGTAGATCAAATATCTAAAACATTTTGGTAATGAGTTGAGGTGAAGCCCTGGTCTGGGTTGAGTTAGAGCCGAGGGGCCCTTATATGGGTTGAGGTGGAGCCAAGGGGCCCTGGTATGGGTTGAGATGGGGCCCTGGTATGGGTTGAGATGGAGCCATGGGGCCCTGGTATGGGTTGAGGTGAAGCCCTGGTAGTCTGGGGGCACTTGATGGGCTGAGGGTCCACATATTAAAGCACTATGGGTCTGTCTATATACATTGTGCATTCAGAGTATATTGTCCCAGGGGCCTCTGATCATTATTGGCCATTTGTAAGCTGGGGCCCCTAATTGTCAGAGGCCCCTGGGCCCAGGCTCCATTCCATCATCTGGCTCTGGTTTCTGAGCCCAAGCAGTGATTTCCACTACAGAATCCTGTCTGTTTTTAATGCAGTGCCGCCTGAGGGCCAGAAGATCACGGCCATCCAATATTGGTGTTCTGCCTTTCCCTTGTGAACAGAGATTTCTCCTTATTCTCAGACTATTAATGATGTTCTGTTCTGTGGATGATGAGATCCCAAAACTCTTTGCAATTTAACTTTGAGAAGCGTTATTCTTAAATAGTTTCACTATTGGTCTGCACAGTCTTTCACAGAGTGGTGAACCCCTCTCCATCTTCTGAAAGACTCATCCTCTCTGGGATGCTCTTTTCATACACAATCATGTAATTTGACAATAAACTAATAAATTCGTTTTCTACTCTTTCATTAGGTTTGTTTTTCATTACACAACTTTTCCAGTCTTTTGTTGCTCCTGTCACAGCTTTTTGAAACATGTTGCTGGCATCAACATAACATGTCTCAGTTTTAACATTTGATATGTTGTCTTTGTATTATTTCTATAGAATCCAGTGTTATGGGCAACCAAGGCTTTCTGAAGTGTTTGAGGCTTTCATCAAAACTGCTAGTTTTCTCAGGGCTTTGAAACTCACTGCACAGTGAAGTCACCTGCTGGTCAGGAATAAATATCACATGTTTAATGTTTATATAGACGTATTCTCCACAGTATCCAACATGACTTTGTGGCTCAGTGGGCAGACAGGTGCTTTATGAAGGGAAATTAAAAAGCCTGGTTCATATCTACATTCTTCTTACCTTTCCAGACAGCAGTTTACAACTATGCATCCATTGTTATGATTTGTATCATTAAGGCAAGAGTGTCATAAGATACACACAATAAGAACATTTATTTAAACAACAATAAACAGTATTGTTTGCATTTAAAAAAAAAAGTGAAACTGTCATAAGCCAGGGTGTAGTGGTGGAGAAGACGGACCAGGCGCAGGCAGAGGATTGCAGTTGATTCTAATATTTATTTGAAAAGAAAACCGAGTACTGTAAGAACAAACTGAATAAAGAAAACGATACAAAAAAATGAGACACTCACCACTAACATGAGACAACTGTGACATGGAACAATGACTGACAAATGAGGGGAGCAGAGGAGAAACATTTAAACACATATTAATGACATAATTGGGACCTGGTGTGAGAGACAATTGGAGACAAGAAAAATGAAGGAGACCAGGATGGCAATTGGAAAGATGGGAAAAGCGGTAGATGGCGGAGCAGTCCGGCACCTCACCATCATAGAAACATGATCTGTCACCATAACAAGTCAAAGAGTGAGAGTCTGTGACACGACCCACTGGGGCATCGATGGTCTTATGATGCAAACAAGTAATAAATGACTAAATAAGGAGACCAGTAGAGGTCAGTGTTTGACATTGTCCGGCACCAAACACCCATAGAAGCCTGTATTTAATAAAGAGGAAAAACCATGTGATCAAACAAGGCATCAGACTTCATCAATCACGTTTAACACCGATACAAGACTCAGTCCTTTACATGGCTTAGAATGAGTTGAAATTTCAATACAAACCTCCATCTGAGAATTTCAATTCATTTAAAAATATTTTATTGAGGCTGCAGAAGACAAAATATTAACATTACTTCAATGTAATTAAATATAATTATTTTAAGTGTGCTGTCACATAAAACCCAAACTATATCTGGATTCAACACTGTGACAGTAGATTTATTATCTAATTACCAACTTTAAGGTTCAAACGTCATCAGTCTGTTGCTTGGATACAAGCCTCGGCCTTCTCTCTCCCAACAAACTGGGTTGATATTTTACAGTAAACCTCAGCTTTATTCATCCCATCACTAATTGAATACAGGGTTTTAAATGATTTGCACATTAATACATGAGTTTTTTCTTTATTTTTTACAGAGTCACAACTTCTTTGGAAATGAGTGGTACAAAAAAACACCTACTACCCAAATAAATGGATTCAGTTTAACTTTCAGGTACCTAAGACTTTTGCACTGTACTGTATATTCCTATTACCAGGACCTTCCCTGACATCATAATAAATAACACATTGCATTGCTTTATCTTTACCCCATTGTACAGCCACATCTCTATACATTTATAGTTCTACTGGTTGGGACACTGAAATACCTATAGATATGTTTTATTGTCATTTCAGTGGATAGTTGACTTAGCTGGACAGAGTTAGACTCACGCCAGGTTAATCATTAGTCTTGGAAGGTAAAGAATTGACTCCTGTGCATTTTCTTATTTGTAATCAGTTTTCTTTTGAAAATCTCTGTTAGAAATCAGCCGTGGTATAGTGGTAAATAATAACTCACGTACCCGGTTGTCAAGGGAGAGAGTAAATCAATTGTTTATTGCAGAATTCGACAGTCTATTAGCACATGATGTTACAGGCTCAAAATCCTCACGTCTCTCTCTAATGTAATGTTGGTCACAAGCTGTTAAATTCCTTGAGGGGCGTGTTTACCTAGCAAAGCCAAAACAGTTACCCCCATACCAACTGGTCAATGTAAACATTCCTGTGGTTATCAGAGCGCAACCTACAAAGAGATAATCTGAACAGAGAGGTTCCCTGTTGTTCTCATTATCTAGGGACATTCACTTCTAATGAAACGTACATTCATATTGCAGTTGTTAATGCTCATATCCCACACCTGGCTTCCTTTAAATAGAGATTTAATTAGCGTGGGCTGGGTTGTGAGATTTTGTCATAGATTTCCAAAATATGGTCTCAAAATGGGAAGTTATTGCTTCAAATTTATAAAACATTGTGATCAATGACGTCTGAATATTTGTTTGATTACATTTGTTAAACATTGTTACAAAATGCTTCCAGTTCTTTCTTTGATGCCAAGTTGCTTTCACTCACTGACCTCTACTTGACCCCTAATTCACCAGTTTATGTCCATTCTACAACAGGTTGGTCGAATAGGGAGTGTTGGGGACATGAGTTACAGGCAGGGACATGAGACACTATCAATTAATGTCCAAATACTTTGTTTCATTTTGTATATGCTATGACACTTTATCCTAAACATTACTATGGATAAACTGTTTGAAACTAAATAGTTACCTTGAAGGCAACTCCCCCTTTCTGACTGAAATCATATCCTCAAATGATTTATTACTGATCAGGAAATGTCACTATTGTGTACTGTTTAATAACTAAATTCATGTTTGGTAACTATTTCATCTTTTTTTCACTCTTCAAAGGGCTTAAAAGGCCTTGGTTGCCCATCAGGACTTCAATGTTCAGAGACTTTGTTATTGTGAGTAGTTTGTGAAATCATGATAATCTCTGTGCAGGCTCTCAGGCTGTCTGGTCACAAAGGAAGGCTGTGCTTCTCTGGTCTCAGCTCTGAAGTCAAACCCCTCACATCTGAAAGAACTGGATCTGAGCTACAATCACCCAGGAGACTTGGGAGTCAGACTGCTCTCTGCTGGACTGGAGGATCCACACCAGAGGCTGGAGAAACTCAAGTAAGTCCTGTAGATGTTTTCTGAATCAGTAATCAGTAATGTGGTATTAAGTTGTCATGTTGTTTTGCATTATGTAATATGTGTCAAATACAGACCTGCCTTCCTGTAATAATTGTGTGTAACATGAACAATAATTGTACATTTGAGGAAAACATTATTTTGTTGTGCTGTACGCTGCTTGCTGTTACCTACCCGAAGCTAAGTACCATTATTATGCCTTTTCACTGCACTTGTTGTAGCTACTTCACGAAGGAGAACTGTCGTCTTCAGTTAAAGATAGCAGAGTTAGAGGCTCGGCTTCAGACACAAATGTCAGGTAAGGATTATGTTAGTGTAGAAATGGGAAAAACTGTGTCTGTTCCACCAGGAAGAAACAATAGTATTGTTAGCCCCCCGGCACAGCTTGCGCAGCCGGGCAAGAACTTTCTCTTGGTCACTGGAAAGAAATGCCATCGACCAGTTAAACCTGGGTCGCTGCTAGAGCCGACTGAAATTTTCAACAGGTTTTCCCCGCTGGAGTCGGAGTCAAGACCCGAGCCGTCTTTGAAAGGGAATGATCGACAGGCATTTCCTACCAATGGCCCGGAAAAACTGAAAACTTTAGTTATCGGCGACTCCATTACCCGCAGTATTAGACTAAATAATCAGCCAGCGATCGTACACTGTTTACCGGGGGGCAGAGCCACCGACGTAGCCGCAAATCTGGGGTTGGTGCTAGCGAAGTCTAAAACTAGCAAGTATATAGAGTACAGAGATATTGTTATTCACATTAGCACAAACGACGTTAGGATGAAACAATCAGAGGTTACGAAGCAGAACATAGCATCAGCGTGTAAACTAGCTAGAAAGATGTGTCGGCATCGAGTAATTGTCTCTGGCCCCCTCCCAGCTAGGGGTAGCGACAAGCTCTACAGTAGACTCGTCCAACTCAATCGCTGGCTGAAAACGGAGTTCTGCCCGTCGCAGGAGGTAGAGTTTGTAGATAACTGGCTCTCTTTTTGGGACTCGCCCAGAAATAGGGTCAGGCCTGACCTGCTGAAGAGCGACGGACTTCATCCTAGCTGGAGTGGTACTCTTCTTTTATCTAGGAACATTGACAGGAGTCTCACTCCTCTAGCCTCACCATGAGATAAGGTGCAGGACAGGCTGCAGGCTGTTAGCCAGCCTGCTAGTATAGTGGAGTCTGTTGATAGCATAGCCAGAGTAGTTAGTACAGCGTTGCCTATTGCGACTGTGACTCGTCCCAGGCAGAGAAATGTTAAACAAGGAAGTGCTAAAAATAGCAACCTTATTAAGATAAAACCTTCCTCCACCTCGGTCACAAATAAAAATGATTATATCACCTCGCATCTCAAAATGGGGCTCCTAAATGTTAGGTCCCTTGCTCCAAAGGCAATTTAAGTAAATGACTTGATCTCTGATCATAAACTTGATGTTATTGGATTATGTGAAACATGGCTGAAGCCTGATGAATTTACTGCCCTAAATGAGGCCTCTCCTCCTGGCTATGTGAGTGATCATGTCCCCCGTGCATCCCGAAAAGGAGGGGGTGTTGCTAATATCTATGACAGTAAATATAAATGTACTCTTAAACACATCACTGGTTTTCATTCTTTTGAAGTTTTGCTCATGAAAATTAACCTGGCTAATAAATCGTTTTACATAGCCACTATTTACAGGCCTCCCGGGCCATATACAATGTTCCTCAATGAGTTTCCAGAATTCTTGTCTAACCTTGTAGTCATGGCAGATAGTATTCTAATTTTTGGCGATTTTAAAATTCATATGGAAAAGTCTAATGACCCTCTTCAAAAAGCCTTTGAAGCGATAATTTACTCAATGGGTTTTATCCAACATGTCACCGGTCCAACGCATAGCCACAATTATACCTTAGATTTAGTCTTGTCAAGAGAAATCGATATTTTCGATCTAATAATTTCCCCCGTAAATCCTGGATTATCGGATCACTGTCTTATCACATTTACCATAAAAACAAGAAGCCCACTTGCACCGCAAAAAACGAGTTTAAAAAGCTGCACTATAAATTCTCGGACTACAAATAGATTTCTTGATATTCTTCCAAGCTTGCTCATCAGTGACAAAGAAAATAAATCCGCAAACGATCTAATCCAGGATCTTAACTCAACATTACCAAATACCTTAGATACGGTTGCACCACTTAAAACAAAAGAATTACGCAACAAGAAATTTGCTCTCTGGTACACAGAAAATACTAGAGCACTAAAGCAAGCCTCCAGAAAATTGGAGCGAAAGTGGCGCTCCACCAAGTTGGAAGTATTCAGACTAGCCTGGATAGACAGCACACTTAAATACCGAAAAGCACTCACATCTGCTAGATCAGCGTATTTTTCCAACCTGATTGAGGTGAACAAAAACAATCCAAAATTTCTCATTGATACAGTTGCATTGTTAACTAAAAAGCAATGCTCAATAAGTGAATTTGGTCTTCACTTTAGCTGTAATGAATACATGAACCTCCCCATTAGAAAACAAATAACTGACTCCTCGAATAATTACAGTCCCCAAAATCTCAGTTGTCCTGAGAATGTCCTGAACCTTCCTAATCAGGTGTCCATGGGAACATTACAACTTTTTGATCCCATATTGCTCGACACATTCACTAAATTTGTTATGAGTTCCAAACCAACAAATTGTCAGCTAGACCCAATTCCAACTAAATTACTCAAGGAGATATTTTCGGTGCTAGGTAAGCCAATTTTGAACATAATAAACTGTTCCCTTTCCACTGGATGTGTACCAAACACACTAAAGATAGCTGAAATGAAGCCTCTTTTAAAAAAAATCAAGTTTAGATCCTGACACTTTAAACAACTATAGGCCAATATCAAACCTCCAATTCCTCTCAAAAATCTTAGAAAAATGTGTTTCCCAACAACTGAACGCCTTCCTGAAGAAAAATAACACTTATGAAATGCTCCAGTCCGGTTTCAGACCCCATCATAGTACTGAGACTGCACTAGTGAAAGTAATAAATGACCTCCTAATGGCCTCAGACAAAGGTTCTGCATCCGTCCTGTTGCTTCTTGATCTTAGCGCTGCTTTTGACACTATTGATCAGTCCCTTCTCTTAGAGAGACTGGAAACCCATTTTGGGCTACGTGGAAATGTTCTAGCCTGGTTTAAGTCTTATTTATCTGAAAGATATCATTTCGTATGTGTGGATGGTATATCCTCAGACAAAACAAAAGTGTGTTTTGGTGTTCCTCAAGGCTCGGTCCTGGGCCCTTTACTGTTTTCGCTATATATGCTGCCTCTTGGAGATGTTATCCGAAATCACAATGTAAATTTTCACTGCTATGCTGATGACACACAGCTATATATTTCGATGAAGCATGGAGAAACCCCAAAATTAGCTACTCTGGAAGCATGTGTTTCAGATATTAGGAATTGGATGACAGAGAACTTCTTGCTTTTAAACTCAAGAAAAACAGAAATGCTCATTTTAGGACCCAAGAAACAAAGACTTTTACTGGCAGATCTCACTGTGAACCTCGATGGCTGCATGGTCGTATCCCAAAAAACTGTAAGAAATCTCGGCGTTACCCTTGACCCTGACCTCTCCTTTGATGAACATATAAAATATATCT
>JACXGJ010016491.1:0-12260 GCA_016801105.1 Esox niger
CCCCCACAGTCACCAGATCTCAACCCAATAGAGCATCTTTGGGATGTGGTGGAACGGGAGCTTCGTGCCCTGGATGTGCATCCCACAAATCTCCATCAACTGCAAGATGCTATCCTATCAATATGGGCCAACATTTCTAAAGAATGCTTTCAGCACCTTGTTGAATCAATGCCACATAGAATTAAGGCAGTTCTTAAGGTGAAAGGGGGTCAAACACAGTATTAGTATGGTGTTTTTAATAATCCTTTAGGTGAGTGTATACAACAGCTAGCAACAATCTTTAAAGTGAGATTGATTTGAACAGCCACGAGAAAACACTTTGTGATGCTTTCAATCAATGTTTAATTGTCTTGTTTGACTCTTAGTGGGTGTGTGCTCAACAAAAGTGACCACTATACAAATAGCTGTATTTCTTTCAGTGCCCAGCATGCTAGAGGAATGTGATAGAGGATTGCAATGGATTGTGGTAGAGGAATGTGATAGGGAGTGTATATTTGACATTTGAATGCCCCATGACCGATTATCAACTTCATTGTAACATGTCACACTTTCCCTGTTTAGGGAGAGCCAGGACTTCCAGGGCTACCTGGACTTCCAGGGGTTAAGGTAAGTGTTGTCTTCATCCTAGACTATTACCTCTCTCTTCATGAGCAAGACAGTAAATTGCTCCTAAGATGTTAGTATATGTTGTAAGTAAACATACCTAGTAATCACAGAAAAATACCCCAAATCATCCCCAAATTGTGACAATGTAATTTCTCTGGGTTTGCTGTTAAATTTCCCATGATAATAAAAACTTTATTAAAACCTTATTTATAATTAATTATGATAAGTAATAATTAATTATTTCAAAAGCATTTAAAATTCACAGCACAAGACTATCTGCTGTAAGCATGTACACAAGAACATATGGCCTTTTATTGTGATACAACATGTAAATGTAAGGAATGTGAAATCTGGCACAATAATACTTGTTGCTCTTTTGGTTTGTCTACCTGCCCCACTGCCCTGGCTTGGTGAAATAATTTCCATTATATTACCCTAGTTTTACTAATAATGTTGTTAATGCTTCATGAATCTTACATTGTTGCACTTAATATAAAACACTCAAATTTTTCTACTATAAAATAAAGAATGTCTATGTACAATAAATAAGGTTTTAATAAAGTTTTTCATGTATTTATTTTTTATCATGGGAAATTTAACAACAAACCCAGAGAAATTACTTTGTCACAATTTGGGGATAATTTGGGGTATTTTTCTGTGATATTACTCGGTACGTTTACTTACAACATATACTAACATCTTAGGAGCAATTTGTATGAACTGAACTTAGCAAGCACCAAGTGCAAACTTTTCAGAATTATTTTATTAGTTGACCATTGTCAAGTATCCATTGCATAGCATTGCAAAGTTGGTGAATCTATAAGTCACTTATAGTCACTTTAGCCAGTTATTTCCTAAAATGTTTTTGTCACTTTAATTCAAAAGGACTCAAGTATTTGCTAGTTTGTATGTAAGGACAGGACTGATCTGTAATAACATATTTTTTGCATGCCTTATTCCTTATCTACTTGCTGATTATAGGGTGAGCCTGGTTTCCTAGGACCTCAGGGAGAACCAGGGCTCCCAGGATTACCAGGAACCAAGGTATGTGTCAGTGTAATCAGTGCCAGTCAAATAAAGTTAATCTTGCATAAGCATTCTCTGAGCAGATGGTTATCACCTACAGCTGAGTTACTTAGGGTGAGTCCCTAGGGGAAGGCAATGACAAGGTAAATTACAATCATATCTGTTCCAATTTATCATTGTCAATCTGTCAAGTCTATAGCAAACAAAATGTACAGAAAGTGAAGCTGTCTAAATGTCTAAATACCCACCTCTAAATACCCTTGTTCCTCTGTATCAGTTCTAGCCGTTCCGGCCTTCAGCTTAGTTAACCCTCGTTTGACTGTTCATCCTGTGCCTGGCCTCCTTGCTTACCACACCATGAGATACATGAATAACAAACTGTAAAAATATAAATTTGATTAGCAGCGTAAAGGGATGATCAAATGATAACTTACATTACTGTCTCCCATTGGCATTTGGGGTATTTTTTTTGCGAGGAGGCACTGGGAGAGGGGGTTCATCAGAATCAGATGAAGACCCCGAAATATAGAAAAGTTATTTATCAATTGTATTAATGAAAAACTGTAATGTGTAATATGTTTCCTGAATAAATAATTGGTGATGATTGGCATTTTATTTAGTGTAATACACTTGTAGATTCCTAATCTTCAGTAAAATATGCAGAGAATATTCTAAGGGAGATGATAGGATGTGTATGCAATTTTGTTTCTTTAATTGCAAACTCCAACTCCCAAACTTAAAACAATATTTGCCTTTATGTATCCAGACTCCATGCTCTATGGATAATTATTTCAGTTGTATACTCCAACTAAATGCCTGGCTTAAAAGCTATTGTTATTCATTAACTGTACAATATGTGAAATTGTACAGCTTTCCTAGACCAACCGAAATTATTTATTTGAGAGGAATAATGTCTAAATAAATACGGCACTAGCATTCTCTCCTCAAACTTAGCTCTCTCCTTAGCCTTAAGCAGAGTATTTGGGAGCTGACAATATGCAGACCTGCGGGTTGGTATGAGGTATAAACAACGGCCTTGGAATTATTCATTTGAATGCTAGAAGCCTGGTTCAATCTCATGCTGACATATCGATCATATCTGAATCCTGGCTCTATGATTCTGTCCTTAACTGAGATTTTCTGTAAGAAGGGTACATAAACTACAGATCAGACAGAGTGGGTAGATGTGGAGGAACTGCCATATATGTTAAATGCGACCTAGATGACAGTGTCCATCTCAACTTCTAACCAGAATCAGTATGAAAGCATAGTCCTGGAAGTGGCCCTGGTCATAATGCACTATTAACACTAGCAGTAGTTTTTCACCCACCCTCAGCTCCAGTATCTGCTCTATGCAAATTGTTTGAGTTAATGTCAAATTATGAACTCTGATTGTTGGAGATCTCAGTCTGGACTTGCTGATGCCAGCATCGCTTAAACTGAAAGACATTTGTAATGAACTGATTCTAACCCAATTAATAACTACATCTACCCATCCTAATCTAAAAGAAAATCAAGATATTTTGTTTATGCTAAGACAGAGTCTGCCAGTGATACTGCTAAATTCTGCAAAACTATTAGCTCACTTAGATGTGGTTACTCCTTGACAACCCTACTGAAGCAAATTATATCAGAAGCTGGGATCGTCAGTGACGGAACTGAAATTTGGGATGTCTTTAATAAGCACTTTATCTTTGCTGGTTTTCTTTTTGAAAGAAGAAATAGCAAATATAAACCTGACCAGCCTATTGCCACAGCCCCATGGCCCTTTGGGAAGGAGGTAAACAATAACCCAGTTTTTAATTTCCCAAAATTCACAGAAGGTTTATTTGTCAAATGCACCAAACAACACAGCGTCATCCTGCGCAGTGACATTCTTGTGTCTTGCCACCCGACAACAACGAAGAGAATATATAAGCCAAAACATAGCCAGACAAAAACAGTTAATAATAAAGTAAAGCAATAAATATACATTACACTGCACACTAGTGGCAATTTAAAGAAAAGAGTACTGTAAACTAGCAGCAATCTGGGTAGTATTATAGAACATTTAGATATGGCAAGTATCGCAGTACTATACATAACAGTGTAAATCAGCAGCAGTTGGTAAAGTTATTGAATATTATTGATACATATGAGTTAAATAAGCTTATGAATGGCGGCATAGCACACTACAACAACTTAGTGAGAATTTAATTAGAAAAATATATACACAGTAAAGATATAGCAAGAAGATAAAGCAATATTATACTGTACATAACACTAATCATAGCAGCAGTTTAAAAAATCTAATGTAATCTAGCAGAAATATTGGCAGTAGTAATATTTGCATATATATATAAAATACTGAATATTATATATATGGCAAGTATGGCAGTTTTATACATAGAAATCTAAACTAGCATACATTTTTGAAAGAGTAGGGTGGGGAGTATGAACAGTATGGTAGAAGTATTTAGTATTAAAGATAAATGTAAGTGTAATATGCTTATATTTGTATGTGATCAGAATAATCATGGATCAGTGTTGCTGGTTGAGGAGTCATATGGCCTGAGGGAAACATTTGAGTCTGGATGTGGGTGCCCCAATGCTCCGGTAGCGTCCACCAGATGGCAGCAATGTGAACAGACCATAGCCTGGGTGACTGTAGTCTTGAGGGGACCGGTGCACAAATGCTACATTCCGGTCATAAATCATAATCATATTCTCACACATATGCAGCTGTCAAAGCAATCAATCAAACTTTGACAGGCGGTGAATCCTATTTTCTTCTTGCACTTGTAAAATGTTGTCAGTTTTTGCAGACATGACAAACTTCCTGAGTCTCCTCAGGAAGTATATGCGCTTTTGGGCAGTTTTTACCAACGAGTCTGTTTTTACCACCGAGTTCATCTTTGATGAACATACAGAGGAACTTGAAGTCGTAGAGTCTCCACTCCAGCTCCATCGATGTGTATGGGGGCGAGATCCTCCTATATCACTTCCTGAAGTCCACGATCATCCCTTAGTCATGCCTTGAGAGAGATGTTGGTGTCCTGGCCCCATGTTGCCAACTTACTTACCACCTCTGTGTATTTGGTCTCATCGTTATTGGAGATGAAACACAAGATGGTGATGTCATCTGCAAAAGTAAGGATGATTTTAGAGCTGTGTGTGCTCACACGTTCATGCTTGAACAGGAAGCACAGGAGAGGGGAAAAAGGGCCAGTATGATGTCATTCTAATGGACAAAAATTTGCTTTTCTTTTGAAAACAATAATATTTCTAAGTGACACTAAAACTTTTGAACAGAACTGTACACACCATACACATTTAAATGGCTATTTCATTCAAGTTTCTCACTCCTGTTGCCCTTCATATGAATAACAAGACTGAAAGTAACAGAACAGGGGTTTTAACATACATGAAATGTAGCCATATGGCATCAATGATAATATCATTAGAACACTAAGCACCTTGAAGTGATTTACAAAAACTATTAAAAAAATCTTTAAAAAATAATCCTTTAAGAATTAATTTAGATAACAGGACTGAACGTTGAGATATTACATTCTCAGTTATTCTTACAATATGACAAAAAAAAACAGATAAGAGTTTGAAAACTAACTTTTAGCCTTCCCATGGCCTTCGGTAGATTCAAATAATGCTACTTCCTGTTGCTTGTGACTAGTGTAATGTCCTACAAGGGGACTGTATCAGGGTAACAGGACTGTATGAAAACCTGGGGACATGACAACTACCTATGCACATATCGCTCTGTATATAAGAATCACCACATACACCATATTTTTTATATTTGTACTCATGAATTGTATGCGTGGAATAAGGAATAAGCCATTGCAGCAAAAATGCAACAGCAATAGTCAAAGCCCAGATATGATATGTTTATTTCTTAGTTAATCCCCAGAAGTGTTCATTTTCTCCTCTATCTGCAGGGAGAGAGAGGGGAGTTGGGACTACCAGGCAAGGGAGAGCGGGGCGAGATTGGACCAACAGGTCAAAAGGTCAGTTTTCTGGCTACCCAGTGGGACAGAAGGACATTGGTGATGGTGGGAAGCTAGCCTGGCTGGGTAGACTAATTGGTAGACTAACTTTTCAAATTTTGGCCTTCCTTGTGTTACACTGATTAAACAGCATATTCTTTGCATGAATTTAGAACACTATATTGATGCTAATATAGTTAACTTTTGATGGGCAAATTATTATAATCACTGGGAATATTTATTGGGAATGAGAATGGAAACAGAAAACACTGGTTTTAGGTTTTTCCTGGCTTCAAACAATGGGTAGTGGGACAAAGGAAAAGTGCATCAAGAGCATCCATGGTCCACCACAAATTGTATCTATGAACTGTATGACTTCTGACACTGGCCGTTTTAAAAGCTTATTAGCCAGTTAAATGTAACTTGACGCCATTACGCATTGTGTTAAACTTAGTATTGTTTCTTATTAAGTTCAGCTCCACCACAAATACCATCTGTTAACTGTATGTCTTTTGCCACTGGCCATTTTAACAGATTATTTGACATTTGTGAATGATATTAGTGATAGTAGGGTGTTCCTGTCAGCTCCCATAAAAGTTAAACTCTTACTGGATGGTGCCAGGGCCCAAAAATTAAAAATGCTTTAACGGCAACCAAAGAGTGTACGAAATGTTTATTATTTTAAATGAATCACACACGTTAACCCTTCAACTTTTACAGCCCTAATATATATTTTCATAATCTACACGATATATCAGGGACCATGATTGTCTGTCTACAAAGATTATGCCTTAACCTGGGGAAGTTGTGTGCCTTTATTTCAAAAGCTCGTACTGAAAGTTCATGTGTTGAATACTCTCCTGTTGCTCTTTGTCCTGTCTGTCACTCCAACAGGGAGGACCAGGAGAGGCAGGAACACCAGGCCCAAAAGGTTCCAAGGTCAGTGCATGACACAAAATTGTATGTGCAAAAAACGCAGTGAAAAAATGTTGTCCCTGTTTATCCCCTTAGTCTTCCATTCAAGATGTGCACAAAAATATATTATTTAAATAAATGTAAAAAAATATTGAAAAAAAATGAAAACCAGAATTATTGACACCCCCAGAAATTCTTCTGAGTAAAATCTAATCTATGAAGTACACTTCTGGTCAAAAGAATATCAACATTTATTCTATTAAAATTCACACAGATTAATGTACACTGAAATTAAAGCACTGAACAAATAAAATATTTTAGACAAAAACTAAATAATGGATTGCCTTTGTTTTATAAAATGTAATCTACATTTTCGACTTATCTAAATACACACCTTTTGCTGCTATTACAGCCAAACACATGTGTGTCATTTTTTCTAGAATGGAAATCAAACATTTTTGGGAAGGGTATTCCCAACACTATTGAAGAAGTTCCCAAAAATGTGTAGCACGTGTAGGTTGCTTTGCTTTCACCCTTCTGCACAGTTCATTGCCAACTAACTTGATGGGTTTAAATCTGGAGACTGTGCTAGCCATTCCAATTGTTTGAACCCTACCGTCTTGTTATTTTCTTCTACGGTAATTATAACATAGCCAGGAGGTATATTTTGGGTCATTATCTTGCTGTAAGATGATCTCTGACCAACTAAGCATACAATAAAGGGTATTGCAGGGTGCTGCAGAATGCCGTGGTAGCATTTTTAGTTCAGGGTGCCACCCTGCAAGTTGCTAACTCTGAAACCAGCAAAAGTACCCAGACCATCACGTTTGCTTCTCCATGTTTGACAGTTGGTGCCATACCTTTCGCCTACTCTACCATGTACAAAACCAAAAGATTTCAAATTTGGATTCATCAATCCATAAGACCTTGTTCCAGTCTTTAGTAGTCCACTGATGGTTGTTCTTGGCCCAGGCAAGTCTCTTTTTCTTATTTTGCCATTTTAGCAATGGCTTTCATGCTCTCACTCAACCTGCAGTAAGAAGCCTTAATTTCCCAGTTCAAACGGAGACTTGCTTATTTACTACTAGTGTTAAACTGTGCTTGAAGCTGTTCTCCAGTGAGCCACCTATCACGCAAGTTGTTGACAAGCAGACCAGTGTCTGTTGTGTCTTGTAGGAATTGTTAGCAAACCAACTTTCAATGCTTAATTTCCTTCCATTGCTGTAGATCAGCTGTACATTTATAGATGAAGAGGAGCATCTGGCCACACCAAATCTCCAACAGACCCTTGGGGATGTTGATCAGGTGTCCTGCATCACATTTACTTCTCTAAAGATCTGGAACAGTAGGTGTGGGCCATCAGCCCCACTCTCACCTGGAGAGGTGTTATACTTTGATTAACTGGAATGTAACAAAATGAATGATATTGTGGGCATTCATATGTAGTGTTTGGATTTCCCTTGTTCCCCATAAAGGGATGAATAATCTGATATCCTTTATTTTACTGTATGGGATATGGATCAAACTTTTGAATGTTTGTAGAACTTGGTAAATGTTGCAAGAGGCGGCAACGTCTGATCCTTTCAGTCCCTTGGTGTTCATTGTGTAAGCCAAGGTAAAGTAATGCTGATGATTACTTCGGATAGTGTTTTAGATATGCCTGCTGTTAGGATTAATAGTCATTTCTCAAACAGAAATTTGACTTTGTTCTCATTAAAGATTCTTCCCAACACCTAGTGTTGTAGCACTATTGATGAGAATTGTTCTTGCTAAAAGTCATCCTGACACGCTGTGTTGATGTATGAGTTAGGAGTCTATCGTCAAAGGATGCTCCTAGCAAGTTTGTGCTATAATGTGTTTTAAATACTTACTGTATACGTAGTAGACATTTATATGATTTGGGAAGATGTTGAATATTGCTGGTAAGTAAATCTGTTTTGTATTGTAACTTAAGGCTGTTGAAAAAGGTTATCGCATTGTGAAATTATTTGAAATCTGGGATTTCACCAGGACATCAGATAAGCTTTTTCCTCAACACAGACACTGATTCAGTGATCATTGTCACATGCCACGGGGATTGGGTGTCCCCTCTAAGCCCATTCTTGGGTGATGTGACAGATGGTGACTGCATCGCATTTGGTTAAAAATAATATTAAAGGTCTGACCTGAACACAAAATACCTCATCTTGTTTAAAACCCCCTGGTCTAAACGTAATCGTAGAAATGTACCACATTTGAAGATTCTATGTAAGGAGTTGACGAAAAGTTATTTTAGATACAGCTTCCATCAACCTCATTCTATTACTCTGTGAAATAGCTCTAAACTCACACTTCAGTTGCAAAGAAAAGAAAAAACAATCAATCTGGATGTTTTCTACTACCATTAATAAGCATTGCAATTCTGTCCCTAACCAGTCTAATAGAGACACGGTTAAATGGCATGGATCATGCTAAGAAAATGTTTCTGGTGCCGCTGTCACATGGCTGGTGGTGGCAGGACACATGCGCAGAGACGTTGTGGTGATCCATGTTTTAATGAAGGTAAAGAAACAAAAACAAAACAATAGCAGCTCCTGTGACTTCGGGTCATCTACAAACCATACAAACCAAAATAATCCACACAGAGTGCACATAAATGCGTTCCCCAATTGGAGGCAGGTGTGGATTGTTGCCTCCAATTGGGGAGATCAAACTAAAATAGAGGTTCCTAGAAACACCTTATTTTTTCCTGTCCTGACTATGGCCCTAGCCCAGTGCAGAGATGGCTAGGGGCATAGCCAGGACATGACAGCCGCCAACAGCTGTTAGGAAAGACTGCGAGAATACAAAACTACTAGCACTGATGTAAGAAAATCTGTTGAAAATGATTTGGACTCATCGTTTCGCAGTATACTGATGAAGACTGATATGGATTTACATGAGAAAGCTAAAAGATACTTTGGCCATTTTACGAGGGTTTTTGACTGTTGTTAGACAGGGGGAACTTGACACATATTGTAAAAGAAAAATGATATCGGTCTCGAGTCGCAAGTTCTATCGTGGTTTTTTTATTTTTACATGCATGGGATTATCATCGAAATACAACCACACAAGCGTGGTTGGAAATCAAGCAAAAATCTAAGTAACTCAGTCCTGCTATCACGTTTTATAGTCCCCATCCTTTGCAACCCCCTACTCATTACCTTAACAAATAACAAAACACACACCTCTGCTACTTAAGACCCACCCCTTATTCCTTCATTGTGACTTGTATACCTTTCACAGAATACAAGAAATACCTGGAAATCAATTAATATAAAAGACAATAAAATACAGGAACACAAAAGTGACAACTTAAGAAAGTAGTATTATGACAAGATTCGGGCCTTAACTTACAAAATTCCATCACATTCCCTCCTTTTATCATTAGATATGATAACCCAAACTCAGAACAATCCAAAAGCTGCCAACAGATATAGGCTTCATATATGGTCTGCAATCAATGTTAAAATGATCAGTGTCCCGTCCTCTATACTCTCCAAACAATTATAAGTCCTTGCCCACAGTTGGACCAGGTGACTACAATTAGAAACCTGCAAACATGAGCTGTAATTATATGTGTCCATGCTGTGGACATTCAGATTCCTTCGGGTTCTGGAACTATACGACAGTGACTGGCATGAATCCATGTATCCCGTTCTGCCACTTTCACTGCAGTAGGAGTTGTCAGGAGCACTCGATATGGTCCTTTCCATCTTGGGTCTTTCCAGCACTTCCTGCGTCGATCCTTCACCACCACAAAATCACCCGGCTCAATCCTGTGGTTGCCTGCATGTTGGAGTGCTGGTAGAGTTGCTTTGACTCTTGGGAACAGAACTTTCAGAACATTATTTAGACTTTTACAGTATTCAGTCATTTCATCATCCATTCCCTGGAGAGTCAACCTGTTCTGAGCGAAAGGTGTGTTAGTCATTCTCATGGGTCGTCCAGTGACAACTTCATGAGGGGAAAGACCAGTGGTGGAATGTGTTCTTCCACGCATACTCATCAAAGCCAATGGCAACACCTTTATCCAAGTCAACCCTGTCTCAGCCTGTAGTTTTGCCAATTTCAATTTCAATGTGCCATTAGCACGCTCTACTGCCCCTCCTGACTGAGGGTGGTAACTACAGTGTGTCCTCAAATAAATTTGCAGGGATTTATTGACAAAGTGTGTACCATTGTCTGATATCAATCGTGTGGGAATTCCCCACCGTGGGATTATTTCTCTGATCATCACCTTTGCTACCACGTCCGCGGTGCTGTGCCTGCAGGGAAAAGCTTCTACCCATTTAGAAAACATGTCAATGATTACCAAACAGTATTTCTTGCCTTCACAGGGAGTCAACTCAATGAAATCCATCATTAGATATTCAAAAGGGGCACCTGGTGAGGGCTGTGCTCCCACAGCCACAGACACGCCTTTACCAACATTGTAAGAAGCACAAATGTGACACTTCCTACAATAATTCTCAGCAAAAACAGTAAACCCTACAGTACACCAATATTTGTTTACAATGTCAACCATCCCTCCTTTTGAGACATGATCTTGGCCATGTGTCAACTTGGCAAGGAATGGGAAACAGGACCTCGGTAGAGCCGGGCGAGAGCCCTCAGCCAACCACACACCCGAGGCATCACGCACACAGTGCCGCTGCCAGGCCTTAAATTCCCGTGGATCAGCAGTAGCCTGTAAAGCAACAACATCATTAACGGAGAAAAGGTTCGGAGAAAGCACTAGAGGCATCTGCAAAAGAGGGGAGACAGTGGAGTGTGCAGCATGTTCTGCAGCAAGATCAGCAGTCCTATTGCCTAGAGAGACAGGATCAGTATTAGAGGTATGTGCCTGACACTTCATAACAGAGATTGACCTAGGAAGGAGGATCGCATCGAGTAACGAATACACTAAAGAGGAGTGGTGGATCGGTTTACCAGTCGATGTAAGGAAGCCACGGTGCTTCCACAGAGTTCCAAAATCATGCACCACACCAAACGCATAGCGAGAATCTGTGTAGATATTAACCGTAGCTCCAGTAGCCAAAATACAGGCTCTGGTAAGTGCAAACAGCTCGGCTGCTTGAGTGGAGAGGTGCGAAGGTAAACGTGCACTCTCCACCAAATCATGAACAGTAACGACCGCATATGCAACAGTGGGATAGCCAGAATCAGTACGAGAGGCTGATCCATCTACAAAATACTCTAAGTCCGGATTGTCAATAGGGACCTCAGTCAAATCGACACGAGGTGTGGTGGTCAACTCAATCAGTCGTGTTCTTCACCGGCATCAGCTGTAGGGAGTAGAGTAGCAGGATTTAAAACAGTACAACGTTGCAATGAGACATGTGACATGGTCAACAAAATGTTCTGGTATTGCAACAGCCGAGCAGGAGTGAGATGTGCAGTCTTGGCCTGGTTGATAATAGAATGAACAGCATGTGGAACATGCACAACCAGTTCAGTCATTGCAACATGATCAGCACAGGACAACACCGCCTCAGTAGTCGCAGTAACCAAACGTAGGCAGGAAACAAGTCCTCTTATTACAGCATCAAGTCTTTTAGAATAGTAGCCTACAGCACGATAGGAATCACCATGGCGTTGGGTGAGTACAGCAGACATGAAACCATCTTTCTCAGAAACAAACAGATGGAAAGGACGGGAGTGATCGGGTAAACCTAAACATGGCGCAGACAAGAGAGCACGCTTTAGCTC
>JACXGJ010016492.1:0-12260 GCA_016801105.1 Esox niger
TGTGTGTGTGTTTCAGCAGCTGTGTGTGTGTGTGTTTCAGCAGCTGTGTGTGTGTGTGTTTCAGCAGCTGTGTGTGTGTGTGTGTTTCAGCAGCTGTGTGTGTGTGTGTGTTTCAGCAGCGGTGTAAGCACATTAAGGCAGAATCACACTTGAGACAAGAATGTATTCTAAGGTGAAGATCCAAAAGCACAGTGTGAAAGGCCTTGATGACAGTCAGAGATACGAGGGTTAGAGACCCTAACATATATTTCCAGACCGGTATCTGCTTTCTTACATCTAAAGACCAGTGGACAAAGAAAAACCCAGAGATATGGGTGTTTTTTCTTCACTTTCATCGCATGCATTGTTTCAAAGGTACATATAGCTCTGATCCACATACAAAGGTACCTACCTGCATTTAAATGGCATTCCTTGATCTGGTACTGCAGCTCATTCTCATTAGGGATGTCTTTCCAGGTGGCCAGGAACACCTGTCGCTCTGAGGCAAATACAGAGAGGGAAGACAAAATAGGAGTTACACTGCTGTGGTGGAAAGCTAATTCCTGTGAAGTGGTAATTAAAGTAAAATGGTCCTCACGCCACTATCACAAACTGTGATGACTATCCTAATCTGGTTAGTGAATATTTCTGACTATTTATTTATGTTGCTGCACAAACATACCCATTTTTCCATCCTCCACAAAGAAGATGTTAAGTGGAATAAGCCCACTGAAGTAGAAGACGTCAATGCTGTTCTTCACAGCCACCTGTGAACAAAGACGACTTTGAAATGAAATCAGTCACAATTTTTGCGACATTTCAGAGGTTCAGCTGATGCCCTTGTCCAGTGCGACAGTACTGAGCGCTTACAATTTTGACCTGGTCCCCAGTGGGAATCGAACACACGACCTCTGGTGTTCCAAGGGAGCGCACGTAACCAGTGCACTACAGACGGATTTGGACGACGTTTTTGAAAATCCTTTAATGCTGGTGGAACGCTCTAAATGATACGGCTGAAGAGACATCAGACGGGATGTTTGTCTGTGAGGGAGCGTGGGTAGAGAGAGCTGGAAGCAGGAGTGCGTGGGAGTACAGCCCGGAACAGGGTTGTCATGGCCGCACGGCGCGTGACCCACTGGCATCACCTGTCCCTCCTCTGTCCACAGCAGGAAACCACACCAGCGCAAGCAGCGCCGCCCGTACCAGACGGAAGCACAGTGGGGAAAACTCGCGTGCACGGCCAGGCCTGCGCCTCATCTGCCTCGATCCACGCTGTCAGGGCCAAGAAAAGCTTTACTTGGTGATCTCTCAACACCACTGGCATTGTGACACAGCATGGAATCAGAGCTCCAGCAGTCGGACCTGAGTAAATACACATACACACTCTTCAGCTACATGCCTGAACCAAACTGACCTTGCCGTCTGGGCTCCGTTAAATTCCACATAACGGAACGAGAACGTCCATGTGAGAAGTCCCACTTTCCCATCAAATCATTGGTAAATAACAGATTCAAGTCCACTGAAATAGGAAGTGATTCAGCTGACATCCACCGGCGCAAACGACCTGCTGTGCACCTAAACCTCAGCTTGACTCTAACCGGTAATGAGATGTCTGACTCAGCCTTTTAGAGAAGGTAAGAGCAGTGCGTTTGTAGAGGAACTCATTCCTTTAAATGGAGTGATCTCTTCTTTCCCTTTATGTCATATATGTTTTAATAGCGTTGTAAATTGATAATGCTTCTTACATTGCTTCTTTCCTTTTCGAAACAGGCTATGTAAACTGTGAAGGCGGTGCCTTTGGTACTAGGATTCTCGTAATGAGCAGAGTAATATCCGAGTCAGTACTGACTCCACAGACACGTCCATAAGCAAGGAATACATGTTACGGTATGATGGAATTGGAAGCTATTTATAGACTGCTCAATCTGCTGTTCTGGTACACAACGGTCAAAAGGGATTGACAACAGCCGGCAAACATGACATTCAAAAAGACTAAGGCAGTTCTTTTGCATAGTACAAATTAGAAGCTACTGTATGAGTGGCGCAACAAACGGGCGGTCCGACCTGGACATCCAGAGAACTGCAATCTTATAAAGCAACCAGACACATTCATGTAGTATAGGACTATGCAGTATGTGTTTGTGATTACTGTATATTAACAGTTTGTGAGAGGGCACTGAGGGTGAGTTATATTCCAGCTGGTTGTGGTCCAGTGGTGCTGGAGAGCACATAGATTTAACAGTGTGGCATTCGGCAGCTAATTTGCTTCAACGGCATGTGTTGACTGAAGCCTTTCTCCTCAAGGTCACTGCTCCATCAACCCCTCCCATCAGAATATCAGCACCAGCAAGTTTTGGTTCAGAGAACAAAATAAGAAATATAGTGTGTTGATATTACATGGCAATGTTCTGTGGAAAGTCTGTTTCATACCATCCTTTAGACTAACATACTGCCTTGTGTAGGCCCTAAATGCTAGTTGAGTTTCAGACAGTTTAGGCCCTGTGCTTTGCCTCCTGATTAGAACACAACCCTCGGTCCGGGCGCCATAATGTGACTAGAATCAAAGGCAGGCTGCTCTTTAAGATTCCTGACCTTGGCATATTCTCCCAGTTGTCACTGAATGTCTGCAGATGAAACTAACTTAGGCAAATACCCTAGAAATCCATCACTTAGCATTTTGTGTTTCCCATATTCCTGAAATTATTTTCTAGTGGTTCTAAATATTAGATTACTTCACCTCACAAAGGTCACCCCTAGTCTGAATTGAGTTTGGTGACCATTTCAAAAGAAGCAGGGCATAATGGTTTGCGGAGTCACCTGTGTGCTGAAGTTTCTACACTAAAAACGTCAAAATCTTCATTTAGCTTAGTAGCATAAACAGAAACATTTAAATGCGAATGGCCAAAGTGACTACCGCCATTTCTTGTACTGTACTTAACATTGCGTGTCATCTCTTCTATTGCAACCTGCTTCGTTAAAGCCCGAACAAATTTTTTGACAATTGTCTTTTTTTCCTCTGTTCGCTCCGATATCTTGAGAAGCCAAGCATTCAGGTGTGACTGACTGTTGTCTTTGCAGATCGGCAGGCTGCTCTTGGCCTAGCATGCTCTATGGAACAATTTGGTACAAGTCAGAGTTTACCTGTAGGTTGTTCAGTGGGTCCATCTTCATGACTGGACCAATGGTGTTAAGAGGCAGGGAAACGTCAATACTCTGGCTGGGCATCAGTGGTGTGTGGATGGGCAGAGGGGTGGTAGGAATCACTCCAAAACTACACAGTAAGAACACACACAAAACAGAGACTTAAATGATTCCGGTATGTACAAAGTCTGCTCTGGACAATGTACTGCATTCCAGACCCGTGGCTGCGTTTACGTAACCACACGGAAGTAGATCATGAAGCGTACAGGCGGTCCATGAGCTTTAAGGTTTTCTTTCGTTGTTTAATGTTTCTGTTGATGCAACAAGGCTACTCAGGCAACCATTGTGTACCAGGACTGAGAGTGGACATGACATGCAAACCATTCAACCTTGTCTACAGCCAAGAGCTATGATAAATTAAAACCTAGCCCTTCAACTAAATGGAACGTTCCAGAGAACGTGACCATTCCCCTTTAACAATATGCTTAGTGAATGTCTATGATTACAGTGCATGCATGGTAGCGATGAGCTTGTTGCGACCACTGTACATACAAGGTTGGTGTGAACAAAAAAGCAGAACATTACTTTTCCAGAAAAGCCACAGAGGACCTTGACCGCCAGGAGAGCTGAGACACAAAGACAAGCTAATCGGTTTGGTACCAGCCGCAGCTCCCGCCCTCACCTGTTCTTGTTGAACTGGATAGCGAAGTCGGTCATGTGCTGCAGGGCCTTGTTGGTGAAGGTCATGTCCATGTACATCTGGCCCTGGCGGCGGGAGAACGTGCCGGAGATCTCCAGCCCTTTGGCTTTCACTGCCGGCAGCCATACCTGCGGAAGAGAGTCAATAAATAAGTCGCTTGTAAACTGATTGACATGCCAGAGAAGAGAGAACGAACACCAGGCCGTTTGAATGTGTGTTGCACAATGTATCATTCAGGACGTGCACCGTGCATTTTGAACATTCCTTCAAGTGACTCAGACAAAGGGGACTGCAGAATGAAGGGCATGAATTTAACTGAATACCGAAGACGGGAAGATATATCCTGCTGCTACGTTGTCATGAATACCAACACCACAGCAAGGACACTGCGAGCCTCTTCTGCATGACTCAGCTGATATCTACACGACCCATTTTCAACAGCTATTCAGGGTGGAGCCTGTTGATGCCAACTTGGACCTGGACACACTGCCAAACCGTTGTCATAACGAGGCTATTTATATTCAGCCTAGTTAAAAAGCCAATTTGTGACGTATGAACACGCCCACGACTCCTGTATCAGCACCATCAACCCCCAAATAGAGCTGGCAGCTTCTAGAACCATCTGGTGTCGGCGGGGACAACCGGGTCAGCCCCGCCCCCATGCACAGCTGCTTCCTATTGGGGCCTCATCAAGAGAGGCATTTAATGGCTCCCAAGGAGCAGTTCAGGGGGAGAAACTGGAAGAGGAGTGGAATGGGATAAAGGAGCCAGAGAGAAGGCTCGAGAAGGCTGGGAAACCCCTAGCTATGCTGCCTTCACAGCATTAGGCCCCAGCAACACAGGAGCCATAGGAGGAAGATAGCGAGGAAGAGTGGAAGGGCTGTTGAGACAACAACTGTCACAGAGAGGCCGTCCCAGAGACGCCACCGCATCCCCGCCATACCTACTCTCTCTCCTGTTCCTGTTAATAAAACGCCCTCCAGGGCCCTAAGCCCTTGCAGTGTGTCTGTTCTGTATCCTACCGTGGTACAATATTTATAGACTGTCCTACATGAAGTGACTTTGCTGCAGGGCTTAAGGTTCCTTATACATGGCTGGTTGCTAGATGCCAGCACTAAGCATTCCACTTCCTGCCTGCCCTTGCTGTGTTGACAACTCTGATTTACAAGTTATCCCAGAACACTTCAAACTGGGGAGATCTGATGTGAAAGGGTGAAAACTCCTTTACATCACACGCTGCCCATGAGTGACTAATGGGTTGCTTGGTGCATTATGGGTAGTTCTGGGACAAGGAGTGCATTCCTTCAAGGTGTATTGGTCGCTTGATAAAAAAATACGAAATATCCATGAATTAATTAAATCTACCTTTCTCAACTCATTATAATGTTCTTCAATTTATTGACCAATGAGATTCCCAGCTCATTTGTCTTCCGTCTCCGAGGAATAAACTGGACAATTTGCTTTGGCTAAAGTTATCTAAACAGTGAATGAGCATACGTGCCGGTACTCACAGTTTTCGGGGCCACGTAGCCTCCCGTGGTGACGGCCATGCCCGTGGAGAGTTCAAAGAGGTCGTTGAGGCCGCTGCTCAGCGCTGCAGGAGTGGGTGATGGCGCGAACGTGTTGGGTACCGATGAGGGGATGAAGTTCTGTCCCACCTGAGGCACACAGACAGGCACACAGAAAAACACAGCAGTAAATCTATGAAGGACGCAGGTCACCTGTGAGACGACGGTTCTGTCGTGATCAACACGAAGCCTAAAAAGACAGTTAGGAATCAGGTTCCAGAGTAATCAATCACTGTTCTCAAGTGCCCATAGTGGGTTTCCAATAAAATGTTTATGGACAACTTTAATGATGTGTTTGTGGCCCTTTACACTCACAGCCCTTCGGTAAGGGTCAAGAACAGCAAATGTGCAAATTGAAAAGGAGCTGAATAGCAATGCAGTAGCTGTACAGTAACATACGTGTTCATGTCTAAGTCTATGGGGGGGTCGTGCGACTAATTGGGAAGTTTCCAAACAAACATTTAGAGGTGGTTTTATCTCTGTATCACATTTAGAAAGATGTTAATGTGGGTGGGGGTTTTCATTTTTGTACAGTTTAAAAGCTAGTTTCCTGCAATATTACATAATTTGTCAAGGGACTAGTGTGGAATCTGTGTATTAATGTAGTATTCTCATTGTATTATGCCTATATTCATGTATGGAAGTTAGGGTCCTAGATAATGAGAACAAGAGAAACATCTCTGGTTAGATTCTCTCAGTAGGTCACACACTGCCATCCTCAATGATGTGAAATGTTTCCAATGACCATCTGGCATGGGGGTTCTTGTGGAAATGTGATCAGGTGCAAGGTAGGAACGCCATTTAATGTATGGATTAGCTAGCAACCGTCTTTACAGTGAGATAATGTAAAGATGGTAACGACTGGTCGTCAGGTGTACTGGAACGTTCACCTAACGACATCTGTGCTACAAAATATCTGTGCTATAATACAGAGCAAAACTTTTCCCACGATTCAAATAGGTTTCTTTATTATTTGATCACGATATGTAACAGCTAAATTCTTACACCGGGAAAAAATACAACTAAGGGCACATTTACGAATATTCTACACAATTTCCAAGGGCGATGAGAAGATTAGCCGTTGTGTCAGCCAAACATGTCTGAATACATACATATCACATGGGCCTCAAGCTTTTCTCCCTCAACGCATACTTTCGATTCCAAAAAACTAAACTAAACAAAAAAAAACTGAAATTGTCAAAGAAATACTGTGGCTATAGCAATGTTCTTATTAGTGTTGGGTGACATTGCCAAAATACCAAAATATATTTATAAATGTTTACATTATTGCAAACAAAATATATATTGGTGGCAACCAATATATTTGAATATATATGGTCAAACTTTTCATGAACGTTCATACATTAGGGCATTTCCTTCACTGTTACACATTTGTTTTAATTTCCAGTGTACCACATTTGCTTTGTCTTGGAATGCCTTGATGTAATGAAAATGTCACTTTTCCTTTATCAGAACAATTACTCTACTACTTGACTGAGTTTTTTCATTGGATTAAACAGTAGATCTTCCTTTAGATCTTTGTCTTCCTCACAGACAAGGATCTTGGCAAAAAAGGTACATCAGCACATTCACGAAAAGTGCACATCCAAAAGCAAATGTGCCATTGTATATCCAGGTCATTTATCCTAATAATTGTTACAAGATAAAAAACATACTGCGCCACATTCCTTCTGTCATTCATATAACTATCCTCTCAATTTCGTAATGTTCAATTTGCCATTAGGGCTTTCCCTCAACACAACATACCAAAGGTTCAGGAGAGCATGACATCGAGACGTGCCCCCTACTGCACATCTTTCCAAGTGATTCTGCTTCTTGTCACAATACTTATTCAATCAGGATGTATTTGCTGTTACATATGTACATGCTTGGAGAGCATATTCTCCAGCCACTGGATTCAAAATCTCAATTGCTCCGTTATCTTTTCTACTTCACCTGGTTGTAGCTGCCATTGGAAAAGATCAAGTTCTAAAAGACTTTGGGAATATGCAGGCATTTTGTTATTTAGTTGAGGCCCCTAAACGAGTATAAGGGACGGAACACACCCATCTGTCCAAATGTGAACGTTTTCATTAAAAAAAGTATTTTACAAGTGCATTGTTTATCATATGTTATGATGTACAGCCTCTGGCCTCAAGAGTCTTACTTGTTTGAATCCAAAAAAATATGTTGGCCTATCTATAACTATCTATGAGTGTAAAGGGTTCAGAAAAGAGACATTTCCTGAATTGGCAGAGGTCAAAATTGGTTTGTATCTCCAGTCAGAATTTCCGGGCTATGAATAAACAATTTCGGCAATCTCCCAATGGAATATGTTGGTGTGTTTTTTTATCAGTTGCAAGCAAGGTCAAAGGTGAGGTGTGAGCATGCAGGGAAAATAACAGTTGGTCCAGCTTTGACGTGTGTGGCGGTGACGTTATGGACTCTGCTAGAACCTCTACGCATGCAGCATGCAGACGGGGGGAGGCGGACAGAGACACGAAAGGGCTCACTTACTGCTGGACTCCCCCCAACACCTCCTCCCAGGTCTCCCCCGAGCTACAGGAGAGAGGAGAGGACCCATATCCAGCGCCCGCATCCAAAAACAAGACAAGGACAGACAAGGACAGAGAGAGAGAGAGAGAGAGAGAGAGAGAGAGATATACAGAGAAATACTTAGCAATAGCAACCCATGCCCAACCCCACCTCCCAAAGCAGTACAACACTCACTGCCTGGAATATGTAAAAGGTTATTATTAAGACAGTAGCTAAAAATGTCACTGTGAAATGGTTATTAGGAAGGAGTGTCAGTAAGTAAGCAGTTTTGAGAATGAACACATCAAAAAGCAAGCATTTATTAGCACAGAGCTTTGAGGTATTTGGCTAGTCTGCCTTCACTTTCAGCTTTGAGTTCTCCAAGGTAATTGGGAGATAAAAATATTAAAGTATTCATACATACACATAAGGTAAAAAATCCTCTTGGAATCTCTAAAACAAATAATGTACTTCAAGACAACAAATACCCATCTGAAAGTCGATTTTTTAATAATATTACCCAGTAATCATTGTGATATTCAGGACTTCCTTTGAGCCCAGCAAGGCACAGTTAAATGCATTGTTACTTTGAGAAATGTGACACCCTGCCAGCCATGAAGCAAGACTAAACAAACCAAATACACAGCAATGCATGTAGAAAAGCAATAGTGCAAATAATGTTAGAGAAAAACTCTGATGAGACGGATTTTAAAACATCTAATAGCTAAGATACAACCGTAAGCTGCATGACATTCTCAGACCTTATGAATGGACGGACTATGAAAACATGACCATTTATTGGGGTAAAATACCATAGTGTATTAAAAACCTGCTAGCAGACTGCTTGTTAGGCTTGTGGCTTGGCAGGCCGATCCAGAAGGTCAGCTTTAATAATCAGCCAGAGGGCACTGACTCAGCCCTTTCTGTAGCATTCATTAAACCTATGATGCCCTTCTGAGGACAGCAGACCGTTGTCTAGATTATGTGGCAATGCAGCCACCACTGTCTATCTACTTCAAGGTGCCGGCCAGGTAATACCGCACAAGGTGCCGGCCAGGTAATACCGCACGAGGTGCCGGCCAGGTAATACCGCACGAGGTGCCGGCCAGGTAATACCGCACGAGGTGCCGGCCAGGTAATACCGCACGAGGTGCCGGCCAGGTAATACCGCACGAGGTGCCGGCCAGGTAACACCGCACGAGGTGCCGGCCAGGTAACACCGCACGAGGTGCCGGCCAGGTAACACCGCACGAGGTGCCGGCCAGGTAACACCGCACAAGGTGCCGGCCAGGTAACACCGCACAAGGTGCCGGCCAGGTAACACCGCACAAGGTGCCGGCCAGGTAACACCGCACAAGGTGCCGGCCAGGTAACACCGCACAAGGGCCCGGCCAGGTAACACCGCACAAGGGCCCGGCCAGGTAACACCGCACAAGGGCCCGGCCAGGTAACACCGCTCAAGGGGCCGGCCAGGTAACACCGCTCAAGGGGCCGGCCAGGTAACACCGCACAAGGGCCCGGCCAGGTAACACCGCACAAGGGGCCGGCCAGGTAACACCGCACAAGGGCCCGGCCAGGTAACACCGCACAAGGGCCCGGCCAGGTAACACCGCACAAGGGCCCGGCCAGGTAACACCGCACAAGGGCCCGGCCAGGTAACACCGCACAAGGGCCCGGCCAGGTAACACTTAAGTGTCCATTTCATCAACTTTTTTATGCTTTTTATTTAGAGTTCTCATCAAGATACTACAACTCTGGACAACTTCCCTACAGAATTTGGATACGATTTTTGATTCTGCAGGAGGTAAGCCAAAATTTGTAATGAAATGACAAAACCAGGACAAAAAGCATGTAGTCTATAATTTTAGCCATTTTTTATGTTCAATTAAATAATAAACATTTAGACTATATATTACTTCCAACATATACATAATGTGCTGTGTCCAACTACAGTAGACAAGTTGTCCAGAGTTACAGTAGACAAATAAAAACTAAAATTGGCATAACCAATATTGGCAAGGTACTTTACCCTAAAATACATAACAACCCTTGCATAGATGTATGAGGTGCTGTGAAGCGCATCACATATCAACCGCCCTTATGACAGAGATAAATCAGAGCTCCTTTCACGGTGCCCCAGTAACGTGAAGCAACATATCTGAGGTGAAGGTAACATGTCGTAACGTGAAGCAACATATCTGAGGTGAAGGTAACATGTAGTAACGTGAAGCAACATATCTGAGGTGAAGGTAACATGTCGTAACGTGAAGCAACATATCTGGGGTGGAGGATTTATGGATGTGATTTCCAAAACAACAGTAGAAGATTGGGTGTGTTGCTATTCATGAGTGACCATGAAAACCTTATTAGCCCCCTTTCCCCTCTGGTACAGGATGGGCCCATCATCTCCATCCATGTGTTTACATCTGGCCCTGTGACGATGCATTAGTTAGTGCTCTAAAGTCACTCTCTAAGGAGGTGCTCCTGTGTTCAGGACCTCCTTAGAGGAGAGGCATTATTCAGCGTAAGAGGAAATTGAAGTGACAGGAGCCTATGCAATTTCCTAACCCCATTTCACTTCCTCAACGAGACAGCATGCCATTCGCCAGGAGCACCCTGCCCCCGGGCTCCTAAATCCAATTACTTCTGAATGTTTCATATCTCCCTAGTGTTGGAGGGAGCGCATTTTCATTTGAGTTAGAAATATTTTGATGATGGGTTATTATATAACCCTTCGTGATTTAGTCGATATATTTCACATTTCAAATATATGCTGCTGAAAGACGATAAACCTCTCTTAGCCCTGAACCCTCTCTCTCCAGTGATGATAGTGTACTGACTGTTAAGAGCGTAGAACGGTAGACAAAAACACAGAGTCCGGTCCAAGTCTACCACGGTGGACGACCTTCGCCATCGTACGGGGAAAGGCAACAGTTAGCAGAAAGACAATGGTGGTGATGTGCTACTCTGCCTTACCAATGCACTGGTGTCTTACGGCCCATTCTGGTCAGAACCAGGGCTGTTAGTCGTATGTCGTCACCCCAGCCTCCACCTGAGTGACCCAGCTTTGGTATGAACTACCTCTTCATGCAAAACTAAACTGAGCTGAGCTTTCCCATTCCAAAAAGAGGTAGATGGGTGGTTTTTGGAGTTGTCGGTCACGTTTTTTCAGAGCCCCGCAGCGCTTGAGAAAAACAGATAGCCCGGGCTTTCCAAAAATGACTCCAACTATCGAGAGTACCGTTGGTTTGAGGTGTGTGTGCCGGTGCCAACATGGCGTGCCAAGCCTCCAGTCTGTAGCGTATTAACCTGTCAGCATGAGACTGCATGGTGACGTGCGCCTTCCACCCTGCGCCGCTGTCTGGCAGATCAATCACAGACAGGGAGGCTGTCGTCTCAGTGTCAGACAGGAGCACGTACATCACCACAGCTTAACGTAGACCAGGAAATGGCACAACGGCAGACAGCCATGAAAAGACTACGCAATGTCCCGGACGCAAGAGGCCAAAATAGGAACGTTTCCAGTACATCCACAAGTCCTTTCTATAAGCAAATGGACTCAATGAGCTACCCATTAATCTGTTATTACAAAACACCCTGGATAGGTAAAAAAGCCATCCAAGCCCTAGATGGAAGGAAAACTAGCTCGCCCGTAGGTTATATCTTGCCATTGGGTCATCGCTCTTGGATCGTCCAGCCGTCAATGACTGCTGACACTTCTCTGTTTGAGCAGTGATTATATCCCTTGGCAGCCAGGAGAAAGCACTTTGTAATCAAAACTCCGTTCCAAACAGTAGAGTCTGTATTCGGAAGCCAATCAATGGCAGGTCATCGCTTACATTACTATAATGCGCATGGAGACACAATGTATTCACACTGAGAGTCCCAGGTTGACATGTGAGTGATTTCTGAGGGTCCCAGGTTGACATGCGAGTGACTTCTGAGGGTCCCACGTTGACATGCGAGTGACTTCTGAGAGTCCCACATTGACATGCTAGTGACTTCTGAGGGTTCCACATTGACATGTGAGTGACTTCTGAGGGTCCCACATTGACATGCGAGTGACTTCTGAGGGTCCCACGTTGACATGCGAGTGACTTCTGAGGGTCCCACGTTGACATGCGAGTGACTTCTGAGAGTCCCACATTGACATGCTAGTGACTTCTGAGAGTCCCACATTGACATGCGAGTGACTTCTGAGGGTCCCACATTGACATGCGAGTGACTTCTGAGGGTACCACGTTGACATGCGAGTGACTTGTCAGTCTTTGCCTGTCGGACGGAGTCCCGCAGGACTCGTGATTCCTATTCCTTGGTCAAATTCAAACGCACCCCTT
>JACXGJ010016493.1:0-12258 GCA_016801105.1 Esox niger
CAATCCTCTGTCTGCCAAAAGCTCGTTATCAACCACACATATAATCCTTCAAATTGGCTACAAATGCCAGCCGAATAAGGTAGGCCACAGAATACATTTACAAATACATTCAGGAAACCTGAATGAGTCTCCGCTCATATTCATGGAGAAATCAGGTCCCCTTGTGTGTGTGTGTGTGTGTGTGTGTGTGTGTGTGTGTCTGTCTGTGTGTGTGTGTGTGTGTGTGTGTGTGTCGGGGTGGTAGTCAATGGTAACAGTCTGCTAATTGAATTTAGACACAATGTGCCTTCTAGATTTCACCACGTTGCATTATTTTTGGGCCTACCACTTTCAGTGTTATGTTTTCCCCAAAGCCCTCAACCATGTCAAGTTAACTGGTTTCACGAAGCTGACTGTCAGGGCCAGGGTAAAAAGTCGATGTTGATGTCTTGGTACGTCGCCAGCCCTACTAAAGCTTCTCTGCCATACCGCGAGTGCAAATGACATGGATTTACGGTACATACTGCAGAAAATTCCTGTCAGCATTTACCTGCGGGAAGAGGGTGCGGCTCCATTGGGATACAGCCGACGTGCTGGGTTAGCATAGAGCAACCATCAAAGAATAGGTCAGACATATGCAAGTGTCTGGGAATGACAATTAATTATAAAAAGAGAATTGATTTTTTTTCATAAACTTGTGCATAAAACGACCAAAACAATACAGTACAGAGAGAGTTCCACTGGCGCCGTATTGTGACTGCCAAATCCACAATACAATACTAATGAGAGAGTCTCGCGGACAATAGTGAAGCTGTCAAGAGTAAACAGTGCACATGTACTTTGAGCCGGAAGGCCCCTGGGTATTAAGGGTTAAGTGGACAAACAAACAGCTACCTTGAACTCCCCAATGACGGCTGCACCGGGGGCTTTGATCATGTGTGAAGCACTTGTCAGAAGGGAACGTTGAATTGCGGCGCGGCGCGACCGGTCACACACACACGAGACAAAGTGCTGTTGCCATAAGCCATACGTCTGAAAGGAACTCATGAAAAACACAGGAGGGGAGAGGGAGAGGAAATGCCTTGCCCGACAGAAAGAGGGTAAAAAGAGAACGGCGATGCCGCGTACGTCTCATGTGATCTAGGAACTGCGCATGTATTTATTAACAAGGTGGAAATCGGTGGCCAGATTGATCTCAGACCATTCCTTTCACATTTCACCAGATGCTCTTGCTCCATACCATCCGGAGCGATCCCTCAAGGGCCGGTAGATGTCTGTCCATGGCTGTGACTTCGTAACCCTATTAAGGCACAAGAAATAGACTCCCGGGAGAGACGCACAGCGCATCCTCCCGTTGAGGCTGCAAAGGGCCAACGCATCCTTCTCAGGGCCTGACCGGGCCGGCTGATCCATGTTACCTCGTTCACTTATCAGCCGGCGGGATTCGCTGGCCCACTGACGGGTTGAGAGCCGCCGCAAGCTACTGGGAAGAGGACAAAACACTCCAAGTGGCTCGACCATTTCATTTCCAATATCATGGCCGCGATCAATCTCCCCCGCCGTGAACCCGCCACACAGAGGAGGCAATCATTTACTATTTCAGAGGCAGCTATGGGAGTATTGACCGAAGGGAGACGACAGTATGCGCACGGGCGGCTGCGGGTACACGCGCTTTGCATGAACTTGTCCGCCCGTGTCAACGTGTAGGGTGTATTTTTGGAAGACCTACGAGGGTCGCAAAGGAGAACTGCTTTCAAACAGTCATTATTTCCAATATTTTATAATTATTATCATTATCATCATTGGGGATGAAGTGTCCGGAAGAATGCAGATCGATACAAGACTGATATAGATTGATTGATTGAAAATTAGATGCTGAAAAGAGGTAAATGTCCATGGATCTACCCCAGTGTATCATATCGATCATCCGGACATCGCATGCCAGCCCAGTAAATAGAGTATCAAAACATAGCAGCAGAAGGCAAAGCAGACTGCAAAGCATAGATTATGCAATGTAACGCTGCAATCAATAGCGTTGCCTTATGGCTTCTGACTGAAGGAATTGAGTTGGGGACAGGAATCAAAATGTACATGGATTTGTGAAAACAGATCAGTGCCTTTTGAAAACTGTCAGTATTTTGTTGATTGTTCCAATTGGGACACCATAGCTTCACGACATGTCTGCTGGGTTATCATATAACCATTTACACTTGTTTTTAGGAAAGAAACAGTTATTGGTTTTTTTCAGCCACACGGTATCAAGTATTCACATTTCTGGGTGACTAATGCTTTAAAATGCTGCACATTTCTGTCTGGCTAGCCAATGACATGTAAATTGCAGATTATGAAAATATGTTTAGTTTACTGTAAACGTAGCCCAGAACAATTCATTCTGTTTTCTGGGAAGATTTCTGCATTGAATGTAGGTTTTTGGTCGGATATAGGTCGTACGCCATTTACGTCTATGGGAAAAAATGGTGCACCTGTCATTTAAAACAGTTCACTGCCGTACTTAACATAATTTCATATAAATTACAAAGTCAAGTGCACGGCTCTAATTGAATTGGTGCGGCTCTCGCTGAAGTCCCTCGTTAGAAATCACTGTCTTCTCCAATTAGTGTGAACCTATTATTGGCGAAACTGTAAGTAGCAGCGTTGGGGTCATCAGTGATGATGAGTGATTCATTCTTTACTGATGTATTAATCCTGACATCATCCCTGTACTTGAAAGTATGGAAGACTAGGACTATGCATTTAATATACTACCAGACGTCCTTGGACCGGTTTCCTCACAGAAAAGGTGGCGAGCCTTGAGTGAGCGAGCTGTACCGGCGGGAGTGACAGCGCTACATAAATACTCCGGAGGAATAGAAGGATATATTCAGTGGCGGTGCTGTTTTGAAACGGTCTAATGGGAACCAAGGCTGGTGATGCAGAGCGCAAGCTAACTCATCTTATTTACAGCGAGCTCTCCATCAAGTGCCACTGAGATGTTAAACCATCAACAACATAAATCCATCCACCCCGAAACAGATTCTTTATTTTAGGGCTTTCATTTGTTTCGGGCAGCTAAAGTAACAAGACCCCGACGAGACAAGCTGTTTCATATGTGAATCATATTTCAAATGGCACATCAAAAAGAAACTGTAAATGTTACTATTTTGTCATAATTACTTGGAGAGGTAGCAGACACAAATCATTTTTCTTTAAACGTGTCTGTCGCTAAGGAACGGATACTAATGACCAGAGATATATATCGCGGGGGGGTGGGTGTTTGAGATACCACATTTGTATCAATCATTGTCAAGAGATTAGGCTAGAATCCACAGCAGTCATCAATGTTTGCTGGTGGGAAATCCAGCAGCAATTATGCTAAGGAGTGACAGATAATGAATATAGATGACGGAGTCTGTGTATTTTACAAGTCATGTGGTTTGGATTCCAGCTTGACTTAAGTAGACTTTGCTATGATCAAAGGGAGCTGAGACCTGAGGTGTGATGCCTTGAAAATGTATCCTGAACCGAAACATCCAAACACACAAAAATGTATAACCAAAAATACTTGAATGGACTGACAATTTGATATCACTGGAAATACACTGTTGGGTAAATTACATGTTTAAACACTTACATTTTTGGAAATTGTCAGGGAACATTTCAAAGGCTTTTTCTTGATTAAATGAATTGGCATTGGGGGCCACAGAAAAGGGCACGAGGATCTAGATGTGACAGACGGGCTGTTATTTGAGTATCACAAATCTGCATTATTGTTTTCTATGCTCTAAGGGGACAAAAGATGCATGTCTGCAGAGTACGGTTAAAACGTAGTCTAAAGATAAATGAATTGCTATTGTGATCTGTGGAAACATAATGAGGAGAAGAAGAAGAGAGTAAAAACCTCAGCTGTTGTATCCATTGTATCCATTGTATGCACATCTATTTCCATTGTATTGAGTAAATCCATTATTCTACCGTCTTTCTCCAAACCTCTAAGCCTGAATGGAGTTGCTTATAATACCTATGAGCAACTCCAGGCAATGTGTAGTCTTTTTGTATGTAGCTGTGCCATCTTCACCTCAAAAGCTTCAGGAAAGTCTATTGAAAGTCTCTTGCCTTGTTAGCAAGAAGCACAAGAAGACCGATACTTTTTACCAGTCGAAATGTCCTGCTTCCATTACTAGGTTACCCAACAGTGTTCCCTCTATTGGAGCAACCAGACGTTTTGGCCAAACAAATGTCACGGCCGTTAACAATGCCCACCAATAACACCCTCACAAAGCGAGGAGATTTTCTCACAGAAGGTATGCATTACAACTGAAATTGTGACACAGGAGATGCGTTTCGTAATTTTGAGACGAAACATTTTGGGTTCTGGACGTTCTTCACTGAAAGTGATGCACCGATTCAAACCCCACCAGTCCGACGCTTAAAATGTGGCTGAGGGGGGGGAATCTTTTCCTTCACCTGCATGCCCTAAGCTCATGTTTTATCTCGCAATGAAGTGCCTGAAGAAATCCTTTTCATGCAACCAAGTGGGATGCCAAAGTGAAAGAAAAATGTTTTTGTTTCTTTAGATTAATAAAATATTAAGTGTGGCAAGTAATAATTAAAATATAAATTCATAGAATACTATAGGTACAGAGAAAGTTTACTCAGTGGAAAATTAATACTGAACCAGTCTTTGACAACTGTGCACATTTCGTTTTTTCCAAGCAACTATGTAAGTTAATTCTAATATTATAGAAGATAAGTCCAAGGTGGAACTGACCAAAAACATTTACAATATCTGCAACAAACAATACTTACAGTTTGTGCCAAGCATGTGTCAAACTCTCCTTTTATGAAGATTGTTCAACTAGTACATCTATCAATCAATGATTGATGAGCAATTTGTTTATCACAGAACAAACAATAAAATATCTAGAACTGACGCGTCCCCTCAGGGATGTTGAATGGAGCATTTGGCACTCTCAGTGTTTGAATACACCCAGCTACGGGTAGGAATAGAACACAGCCTAAAAACGACATGACTGCGTGTTTAAAATCACTAAGGCTATCATCTCTGCAATTTTTAGCACTGTTGAAACAACACGGTCCTGGGACTTGATAGGGTTTTAAGCAAATCTTCTATCTGGTAAAATTTTCACTCAGCATCAGCAATCTAACAAAAAGTAAATGCCGGATGACATGAAGTAACATTTCTCTTCTTCGTACAGTCAGGTGTATAGGCAAAATATGACATATTATATCGATGTTGGTTCAACAGCTTCCTTCAGGAAAGTACAGTGATGAAGCACATAAAACAAGGGAAGGGCCATGAGATATAAAACATAGCAGGCAAACAGCTCAACTGACTTTAGAGCAAAGTGGTAGGCTCTAATTGGAACGTGAACAATGGAACCAGAACAAAAGTGCAATTCTACTTGTCGGAGGTCCCAGCACAGCTGAAATCCATGCACCGGGCTACAGCGCATCTAACTACTTGGAAGGTGAGCCAACGAGGACTGATGCCTTGAAATCGAAACCCTTCCTTTTGCAGGCTCTAAGGCCATTGGCCCTGCTGACCGACAGACATAAGAGGACAACTTCTGTAACACACAAATCAAGCTTTCTCCTTTGTCTGCGTGTCATCAGTCGCGTCCTGCATTGATCATGCGCTGGCCGTAGAAACGCCAGAAAACGGCAAGGCGTCGCCCCACATTTAATGGTCCCCGTGCGACACGGTGGCTATGACAACATGCGGCATCCCACCGGTTCAGATTGGAGCTTATGAAAGCACCAAGAGAGACTCTGAGCCACCTGAGAGGCAAGAGAGAAAGAGAGGCCATCTGGCCCTCAGCGGGATGGTCGGGGGAGACACCTTTCAACAGCTGCTGTCCCTTACTCCTTACTGTAATACCTACTGCTCAACTAGCCCACATGACCGCGACTAAACGTCATTTGGGTGATTTGTCCTCCACACCGCCGCTGTATAATGCTAAACTTGCCGATAGCGTGCCTTTCTATGTGTTGATAACGCCAAGGACTTTTTTCTTTAGGCGACAAGACGCTTAACGCTGGTTCCAGCATTTTTGGGACCCTAAGCAACATTTGATTTGGGACCCCTCTCCCTCAGTGGTCAGGGACCCCTTGACTATATGTCTCTATAGTTTGAGCATCAGGGGAAATAAGAGAGGGACAAAAAGAGAGAGAAGAAGCGGAGTGTGTATAAGACAGGCATATTTTCATGAACAGATGATGCCATCTGACAATGCCAGGGGTTAATGGACACGGCTTATTTGACAAAGGCCAAGGCAACCCGAAGTGGGTCAATAAAAAATTGCAAAGCAGATAGGAACCGGTACCAATAGGACTTAATAAAACGAACAGCCAACAGAACAATGGATCTTACTTCGATTTTAGCACAGTTACTGATAGAAATGTAAAATAACACTCCACTGATTTACATTGTGCTTCATAGTCAATGCATAACGGATGATACTATTGAGATCTTTGTGAAATGTTAAAACATCTACACTTTAGTTAACTCAATCACACACAATGACTCCAATATCAGGAGTGGTTCAATCCCCTGTCTCGACTGTTATTAGGAGACTTACCTGAACCTCTCTTGGACACTACTTTCAAACATTGGACCATAGCAGCGTAGAAAATGATCTGGAGGGGGATGGGCGCTTTCATTTTTCACCTTTCCAAGTGTCCTGGGGGGTTAAGAGAGGGGTGACAGGTTAGAAACAATACATGGCATGAAATCAAAAGCTCGAAATGGAAAGAAATCCTGTTCCAACATTCATTGTGGAGAAGATATTCTTCTAGAAACATACTTAAACTAAACAGTCGTTAAGGTTTTCACTGCTTTAAAGAGGAAGAAAAGTACAATTCAGTACATTTTATGCAATAAACTACTTTAACTGACCAAAACTCCTCACACATTGTCCAGCGTTAGTAATGGACAAAAATCATAACAAAATGATTGATGTATTTCATTCAGTTTGCAAGAGAAACAGTATATGCAAAATATGTTACTTCATAAGAATGAAATGAAATATAACATCAAATTACTCTTGATTGGGTAAGCATATACAATTTATTATTTGGAAATTGAGAAGTGCCTTGGCTCACTCTTGCACTCAACAAACAATGTTCATATTTGTATAAGTAAAACAATGGTTATTACACTAACTTAATAAGATCCAGTAAGGGGTGGTAAGATAGTTGTTATTATATGCCTTTTTTTTTAGTTTAAAATCAAGAAAACAGTGTTGCAAGCAGACACAGTGGGCCAAAGGTCAGGGATTATGATTGACGATATATACTGTGGGTTTAATCATCAGAATAGATGCGTTTTATGCAATGAGAGGTAAGACATTATCTTTCAACCCTGATCCAGCCATGAAATGTGGAAGAAGGTTGTTTTCAATAATTATTTATGTTATCAACCTTAATCATCAAATGCTAATCTATATTTTAGAGTCAAATAGTGAAATGTAATATCATGTCCTCCCTTTGGTCTTCAATTAATCATTGACATATGCCAAAACCTTCCTAAATGTTACTTTTATTTTTCTCTTTGGATTTCTCACCTTACGGTCAAATAAAAGGAACCACAAAAAATTTTCTTTGTCATAGTACGCAATATACAAAATTTATATTTTGGAAAAGGTAAGTAATGGTTGAATCAAACCATTAAAAGTTTTGGTCTGGGTATAAACCCATTCGAGAACCTCTCCAATTTGATGGGCTACATTTGACCGGCATGATTGCATGTGTGTCGCAAGGAAATCATTTTGGAAATCTTAGGACAATGTATGAATGGACATAAATCTAACCTTTAGATTTTGAAACCAATCCTTTGGAGTAAAGAGCCAAAAGAATGACAAGATGGTTTCATTATCCCAATAATTACAGTGTGCAGGGATACGTTTTAGATTTCAAAAACCAACCATCTGAGTAACGAGCCAAAAGATTTACAAAAATGTTTCATTATCCCAATAATTACAGTGGGCACAGAGAACCATGTTTGTCTGTTCACATAGAAATGGTGTAATATAGGTAATGTAGCAATATAAGAACAATTGCCTGTAGTAAGGGTCACAAGAACATTTTCTGTGATTAACGTCATGGTTAGGAGAAAACCTCTTCTTGTATGTGAATGGTTATTAGAGATGTGAAGCTGATGGCCACTCTGTCACTTCACCTTTAATAAAGATTAAACAGAAATCAAATAAATAGTCTTGGACAATTACTGAATTATTCATTAGGATTCAGTGTGTATAACAAATTTAATGTTATCCTATGAAGGTATTCTCAACCAAAAACACCAGCCAGACATATCTATATGTACACTAAGATCACAAGATGCGGGTAACCTTATTTTACCTAGAATTTCTAAACAGTTGGGGGCTGGGCTTTCTCCCATAGAGCGCCACTTGTGGAATGATCTGCCCTTTAACCCTAACGCAGACTTGAAGTGAACCTCAAATGGCATACCAATCTTCATACTATATAGTATGCAAGTATGCAATTTGAGATTCAGCCTCAGCCTTTACCTTTTAGTGTCTACTACAGAGACCCATCTCTTCAGTAAGGTCTATGATTAAGTGTAGTCTTGCCCAGGGGTGTGAAGGTGATTTGAAAGGCACTGGATTTACAAGCCACCCTGGCTGCCTGGTGGGCACTCATCTCCACTGGGATGTCCTCTCCAATGCCATTCTATTTAGGCATGGCGGGGCACTGGGCTATTCTTCTTCCCTCTTTGAATTGGGAGTGGACTCTGTGGGATATACAGGGAGGTTGCGGTTGGTTGGTGTCCGTTTTGGTCTGATGCTTGGCAAAGTGGGTGGGGTAACTTCTTGCCTGGTTGGCTTGTCCAGTGGGGGGAGAGGAGGTTGTCCAAGACCACATTGTCTCTGGACCCCCCCGACTCAGTTCCTAGTTTTACTCTGCCATATTATTGTGCCAGGGGACTACGCTCAGTCTGTCCTGTATTAAAGGAGAACATTTTTTGATTTTTACTGTATAACTAACATAAAAGCAAGCGCTATCTCTCCCACTCTAAAATGCGCAGGACTAGCTAATCCAATAACAGGGTTATTTGGTAAGAGAAGATGAGGAGGGACAAGTCATGTCAGTGTTTAGAGGTGGGATTCTATGCAATGCCCCTTTAAACCCCAATGGTTTACGTTGCACTAGTTTATATGATGGGGGACAAGGGTCAGCTTAAGAGGAAATGAGCCCTTGGACCACATGCCAGGACTACTTGACCTGAATGACTTATAACTGTCCCTGCCCACCTGGTTATGCAGCATGCATTCTGTTCAAAGGTTCTAGACACAGCCCACATGCATTTATTGACCTTTTCGTCATCAGAACATGCAGAAACTTTTCCAATTGCTCAAAAGGTAATGTATTCTTATAATCTTCACCTCGGCGCTGCCAGAAGAAGACGGCTCTCCATTAGTATGGTTCCTATCTAGGTTTCTTCCCCAGTTAAGGTTCTACTAGGGTGTTTTTTTCTAGCCACTGTGCATCAACACTTGCTTGCTCTTTTGGCGTTCAGCTGGGTATCTGTAAAATCACTTTATTTCAACAGCTGACGTAAAAAGGGCTTTCTAAATTACAGTTCATTGATAATTAATGACACTAGCTACCCACAAAATTTCAAGGTGATTGCATAGAATAAGAAAAATAACCAATGTGACTAGAACTCAACAAGGCTAAATATGCGTTGATTCACTTAAGATTCATTTACGATTGACCGCAAGGATGGCGTTACATGTAATAAGTTGGCAAACATAATTTGGTATTTCAACATACAAAAAATATTATTTTGGTATTTATTATAATTAACTAATAATTCAAAGTTAGTACGAAGGTGTATAAAGATGTTACTGTACAAAGATGTTACTGTAAACATAGAGCTGAAGAAACATATACTTATTACCATGCCTGTCAAAATTTTTCAAATATCCAACAGGATTTGGCCAACTCAATTTTCAACACAAACAAACCATGTTAGATTTGCAGGCCCACTGGACATCAACTACCCTTTTGAGATAACTCCACCATAAAGGGCTGTGACTTCAAATTGTCAAAAGACATCCCATAAATTGATCATCAAGAATTGCGAGTGTAACATGGTTGAAGAACATTCTCACATTAGGATGGAATGCATTACCGCCCTGATGTATTTTCTCAGATATGTGCATTATGTAAAGATCTGTAGATCTGCACAACAGAAAGCAAATTGTGACCTCTAACGGGCACACAATTTGTGTTGACACTGACTTGTAGTGACACGAGAATAGAAACGGCATCGAAACAAAGGTTGTGTGGACATTTTTGAGGAAAGTTAAAAAAAGAATTGTTGTAAAAGAGACAAAAGCATCAAAAGAGGACAAAGAAGGTAGGTTTTCAAAAAAAAAATTGGATACAGAAAATATTTGGAATTCATTTGCATAAGTAGAGGTTACCTTCCTACAGTAGCATTCTCTTGTAAAATTAATGTTAGCCAGCTACGTGTGTCGACACACTTGAGTAACACTTTACATACCAGATGGCTCCGAGTTCTTAGGCTATAAGCACCATAATTAGTTAGCATAAGGGTATCTAGATGACACAACAAGTAGGTAGCAAAGCCTAACTAGACATGTATATGATAGAGATCATAATTATGATTGTCCATTTGCTTGTGGAAGGTTTTGTAAACCCACAATAGATATGTTTGTGGAAGGTTTGTCTGATTATAGCGATCTTCATGTATCAGGCAAATTTTAGAGTGTTTTTGTAAAATATTCAGGTGTCTAATAAAAAATGCATCTTTTGATCAATCTGAAAGAGTTATTTAAATAATAGATACAAGATCTGCCAAATTTGGCTGCCAAAATTACAGCCAGATATAAAAACTGGCAAATCAGTTTCCAGTGGTCATATCTTAGCCTAGTCATTATTTTAGGATGGAAAGTGAAAACTGTTTGAAATGAAATCCATCCGAAGTGTCTTAATAATTAATAGTAAAAAACCTATGGCAGACACATTATGCTATCTGGCAAGCTACTTATATCATCATCATACTTGTTAAATTAATACAAAGTTAGAACAGACATTGACAATGTATACATGACATGTAGTGTTATCCTATTTTAATAAATGCTCTACATTTTAATTGGGAATATATTTCCTTGTTTGAAGGTTTCTCACAAAAACAAGCGTTCCTCTGTGAAATGTCAAGAGAGCAAATCTTTTTATCTCTATAAAGTAGTTTAGATTTAATTCAGTTTGTGTTATGTTGATTTTGTGTTTTGCAACTGAAAAAAACAACTACGCTCACAACAACAATGTAAAGTAACTCTTTGAACCCTTCATGCAAGATAAAACAACAGAATTGTATGTGTTTGTTTGCCTGTCTTTTCTCCCTTCTACCTACACTTTAATTATAACCAGTCACGACCATTACTACTACTTTCACTACCTCTACCATGCCTTATTTCTTAAACACACTTACAAACGAGGTAGCAAGCATACCACATTTAATTCTGTATATGTCCTTCTTTTACACAAGCAATTATGCTGTAATAAATAATCCATAAAAGGAAGTGTTACCAACTTTTTCTTTGAGCAAATATGTGTTGCAAGGCATTTGCAAATCATACATTGGGATGAAAATATGCTACATGTTGGTAAAAACTGTCACATAGAAATAATGGTGTAATTAAAAAGTCATTTTGCACCTGTTACTAAAAGAATGACTCTTCACAACTGACTGTAATGCCCTAAAAAAGACAAATGCTAATTTTGGAAGAGGAAAAAAGGCAGATAAGAAGAACACGTTTTTATATGACATAAAATAGTTCAGCTTTTGTGTGTCAGCGTCTGATTTTCTATTTAGTGCCATTGCTTTGATGAACTTGTGAGGTATTTAAAGATTAGCTTTATACATCTAAGTTGCTGATTGGCTGACAGATGGATCCAAGCAAGACAAGTCAATTTTTAGGTAACTCGTCTTATTTTTAGACTACAAAAAAAAGAAACTTCATCAAATGGTGCACGTGTACAGCACACTCGTAAATTTGGTTGGTGAAATCTTTTTTTAAGTGGTGTACAGATTGCATCCTTTTTAAAGTGACTTCTATTGACAATCAGATTACATTATAATGAATGCTAATGTCCATGCCACATTAAAAGGTCAATAATTTGTACCATTAAAATACAACATCCCCATCACACACACACACACACACACACACACACACCCACACACACACACACACACACACACAC
>JACXGJ010016494.1:0-12257 GCA_016801105.1 Esox niger
CAAAATAAACCACAACTACGTGCACAAACATTCAACATAAGTAGGTTCCCCAATTGGAGGCAATAACGAACACCTGCCTCCAATTGGGGAAACCAAAGCACATAGAGGTGGCTAGAGCCACCTATTTAGGCCATGTCCTGGCTATGGCCCCAGCCAGCGCAAAGATGGCTAGGGGCATAGCCAGGACATGACACCAACAATGATACCCTTGATTTAACCTGCATGTTACCCAGTATATCTAATTCATGGCTGTATTTAAAGTATCAGTGTTCATGTCCTTGTGATCTGCACAGTCCTGACAGGTAAATTGGGGTTGAGAGAACTTGGCGGAAATATTCATCTCCCTCTCAAAGAATCATCCCCGATCCTTATCACAACCTGTCTATCTCAATTCAAAGAGTTACTTGGTTCCTAATAAAAGCAAACACAACATTGGTTTTGCCTCAATAAAACACCATTCAACTTCGGATGGTGAATCAAACTAAATATGGAACATTGAAAGCAGATTGACGCAGCTGAGGCCATTGTTGGACCCATTCATTTTATATAACTTTATCTGAACACTTAGCAGGCTTCCTTGTTGGTTTTCTTTGGTCAACTGCAGGCATACCAGTGATCCCAAACCTTCAGTCAATAGTAAAAGCATCTAGGATGAGGAAATAATGAGTAAAACCCCAGTTTGATGTTATGTGTTTGTGTGTGTGTCAGTGTGAGTGGGCTTTTGCCCGCCGAGAGAGAGCGGGACAAGATTTCAGTGGCAGGTGGGCCCCAGCTACCAAATAAGGATCCACAACAGACTAACAAGATAGCAGTACAAAAAACCTAGCTAGGCTATGCATTGATGTCAATGGCAGTTGAGCTTTTATGTAATGCACACAAAACCAACAAAGTTTGAGGGCTCAGCTGTTAGTTGGGTTGTATCACTAAAGTTCCTAGGCACTGTTATCCCACTACATCAGGGGGGAGGAAAACAACAGCAATCTCCAGGAAGGCACAGTAGGGGTCCATACTTAAAGTCCATTCTTACCAACTCGATCACCCCTTGTTCCTCTGGCAGGTGGATGGCAGGCCTATTTTAAACAAAAAAAACCTGCAATCTGCGCAGTGGCCCTCAGAAACGGACCTTCTTCCCAATAGTGACTAATAAGACTTAGCTCCCAACATCAAGCCATCTGCATACCGTGAATTGAATGACATTTTCCACAAACAATTTGGTTGATTGGTTGTGCCAAGCGCTATTTTATTTCATTATAATGTTTTTATAATGAAATAAAGATTTACATAATGTTAACTCAACGGAGATGAACTGCTGTGTATCAGTTGACACTACAGAATGTGAATGTGTTTTAGATTATATGAATTGTAAACCATTATCTGCCTTTTTCCAGAACATTTTAAATTAAGTAAATACATTTTATTACACACATTGTCTACATCTAATGTAGACTTTGTTTGATAAGCGAAAAACTACCAAGTTCACCCGGATTCTTCACTCATATTTTATATAATAATTTTTTTCTGGTTGTGCATACAATAGGTCTAAAGCACGTAAATATCACCCATGTCAATGTGAATGTTCTTACAATATCTTGAAATGAAAGACTGTGAGGCTAAGATGGTGCTGGAGCAAGTTAACTCACGCAGAATCGTTTCACAAAATATTATACAAATATGATTCCAAATGACTTATATCTACAACAAACTCGTTTTTCAGAACATGTATGCCCAAAAAGCCTCACACTATTTCACAGAGGATACTTTCATTCCTGTAATAATTATTGTTTTTGTTCATGAGATTGAATAATCATTCAAAATGTCTGCTGGTGGCTCAGTTCATTGCTGTGAAGGAACTCATTAGAAAAGAGAGTAAACAGGAAAGGAGACAGGACTGTCTTTTGTGGGGCTCCCTGGTTGGTCCATCTGATCTGATACTGCCTGGATGAGTCTTATGAACTCTGGTCAAGTGGTCAGATGCGCTGCCTGCCATTAGCAGCTTTCTGTTTTGACTACCTGAGTTTTGTTTTCTGTTAATAAAACACCTTTGCACAATTGAATGTGTACGTATGTCTGTCGGCTGTGTTTCCCACTCACAACAATGGAATTAGGTAATTATAAAAAAATATCTACAAGGTCTCTTCTGATCTGGACAATTTTCGTGGGAGACCTAGTTACAGACTTTCACTGAATGCCTTTTACATTTCTGTAAGTTAGTTGACCATAACATTTTCGCTGCATAAGTTACCTAAACCGATTCTATAGAACCCACAATTTAGATTTATGAATTGGGATGTTTAAGTTAGTTAAACCGGTCTTTAGCTGCTAAAGCTGACATTTCAATGTTGAAGGGTTACCTGATGTTACCTAATGCTGCAGCTGGTAAGTACAAATAAAATCCTCCTCAGGGGTGAATGTTTGTTACCATAGCTGAGAATTCAGTCGAAATCACAGTACATTCGCATACTCTAACATCAGATGACGGACAGTGGAAGAACTGTACTGCATGAAATGGAGGCATGCATCACTCACAATATCCTGAAAGACCATCAGAGTCTGCTGAACTATTGTCTAAGTGAAATGCACAAGGACAGCATATCTCAGATATTATATATTAGTTGATGAGACACATCAAAGACTGATCATGTAATGTTAATGTATTTAAACTAAGTGACTCCCTCTGAGCCATTATTCAAATATTTCAATTATTAAAGAGTCTAATGGTCACTGTTAATTCAATCTTATTCTCCTCTGATTGTGACAATTAGGCACTTCCTGGTTCACCAGAGATTTCCCAAAAGCCATTTCCTGTCTGCTCAGGGGCCAGGCTGTCAGAATTACATGCTCTGAATAAGAATTTGATTGACATGATGTATTGAAAAGTTCATCAATATAAATCATTCAACTTGAGTCTGATCTTAAGTCATAGACAATAGGGTTTATGAAATTGTGCAGGAAGCAATTTCAACACCTGTTTAAAGTCAATGCTATTTCACATTTTTACCTCATAAATTTTAATGTGATCCAGCTGTTTAATATCATAAGTCCAAACTTCTACTGAGAATCAAACACATTGCCTTGTTCCTAAAACCGATGTTTCTCTACTGCAGCCCAACAGATGTAGATTAGCCTAAGTAAACAATCACCTTTGTTGATTGGGAGAGAGGGCGTTGTCCTGGAACCACAATGCCAGTTAACTTACCGCCTCCCTATAGGCTTTGTCATTCTTATTGCTTTTCAGGCCTCCAACCATGGTGTTGTCCGCAAACCTGATGATGGGGCGGGTTTTATGCGGAGCCACGCCGTCATGGGTGGACAGGGAGAAAAACATAGGGGAGAGAACACCTGTGGAGGAACCTCAGTGTTTGGAGTCAGTAAGGAGGAGTTGTGGTCAACCGTCACCGCCAGAGGCCAGGACATGCCTGAGCCAGGCTTTGGTGTGTCCATCCCTTTGACGCTAGATCATACTGTATACATTTTTAGCATTTAGCCAGATTGACTTAGTGCTTGCCTCTTAAGATAACTAGGTGGGACAACCACACAACCAAGTACAGTGGCTATGAAAAGTATTCACCCCCTTTGATTTTTCCACATTTTCTTGTGTTACAACATGGAATCTTTTTGCCACTGATCAACACAAAAACAGTCCTTGAAGGGAAATAACAAAGGATATCTACAATTCGTCTGATTCTGAAATTGTTTCAAGTAATCGTTGGTCTCTCTTTGATCGTGACTCTCTCACTCAGGGAGAGCAGCGTTGAGCAAGTGTGAGTGCAGTGTCATCTGGTTATATTGCTCTTCACCCAATAATGTGAGTTAATAGAACTTGCCGAAATACTGTTCTACATGAAAATCAAATGTTCTTTCATAGGAAAACATAGCATCGGGGACCTCAATCGATGGTGGTACATACATACTATAAACACTTCATGTGATAAATGCCAGTTGCCAGGTTTAAAATGGACCTCATGTTGGCTTGTGTCATAATGCCAATGAGCTGTCCACAATTCCCTCTGGTGGTTACGTGCATCTGTGTTTGAAAGGTCTGTTACCTCAGTAGGTGGAACAGTTGGCTAATTTCTGGAACAAAATTGTACACTGCCCCAGAAAACAAAAAACCTATACTGATACCCTGTGAAGGCTGCCTGCATTCCCTGCCAAGTCAGGTAGTCCCCGAGCCAGTCAGTTAACCTCAAAATTGCTCCCAAGTGAAAAACACTATCATATTTACCGTGTAAAATTACAGTTAAAAAACAACTGCTCCAGAGTGGAATAATGAAGACAATTTGAACCCCATTTTTTCAAAGATATTTGCATGTTGTTGAAAATTCACAAATCTTGAAGCTCGGCATCATTCCCATTCCGATGGATTGGTAACAGACTTGAACTGTTCTGTTATGCTGATGTTAACAAATGTCATGATGGACTGGGTTTTCCATCAATAATGTGCTGTTAAGGCAGGCAATTGTTCTTCCAATCTCTGACTGTCCTCAATTCAGAACTTGCCTCATCACGTAGGTGGTTCTGGGCAACCTGATTAAAATATCTTATACATTTTTTGCCTGCTGTACTTTCATTTGTTACTCTAATGAAATGTACTATAAACAGGGATACAGTAGGTGTACCGATATTACATATCCATTTAAATTCCAGAAGATAGGCAGAAACAGACATGGCCAAGAGGTTGAGTTATTCAAACAAACAGAATGGCAAAGACTTGTGTCCTAAATCATTTGTAAAGTGGAGTGATTGTTGGTGTCAGATGTGGTGGTTCCAGCATCTCAGAAAAAGCTGACCTACAGTTTTTTTTACTATTCTGTTGAATTACAGAGAATGGTGACATAATGAAAAAACATTTAGTGAGTGGCAATTATGTGGGTGTAAACTCACATGGGAGAAAGGTCAAAGAATGGCACGACTTGTTCAAGCTGACAGAAAGGCCACAAATACTCAAATAACCACTCTTTACAACAGTTGTGTGGAGGTCATCTCTGATGGCACAACATGTCGAATTTTGAAGCGGATGAAGGCAGAAACTACCACTGCACTAGGTAGGTGTACCTAATAAAGAGAGTGGTGAGTGCACTGTACGTAATTGTTCAAATCAGATCACTGCCTTGGGTTGGCATTCCCATTAATTCTGTGTTCCTCTTCACCTGTTCACTTCTAATTTACTTGCTCAGGTAACTTTGACAGGGCTTGACATCACAAGTTTCCAGCACTTCTACCATCCTGTGTATGCATGAAGACAGAGGTGACAGCCCCAGATACAGTGCCCAAGCTTTTGGCACCCACATCAAGAGGGACCCTTTGTGCAATGTGAAAGCCTAGTGGCTTTTTCCATTTCATACGGCTGTAGCTCGTTCATTATTAACCAATGACCTGGCGTGTGATCGGCTGGTGTGGGTGTTTTAGTTATTAATACACTGCTGAACGGATGGCTTAGGAGGGTACAGATAACAGCAGGTCATATATCCTGTTTGTTTGTTTGTTTGTTTGTATCAATGCCGGGCTCAAATACCAATCAAAGTTTGTTTGTAAAAAACACTATGGTTAAACTTGCACGCTGTCAGATGACGGCAGCATTGAATGGCTGGATCATTATTGATTGCAATAACGACCCAACCAATGCTGAACCATGAACCATTGTTAGGCTGTAAAATGTAAAACAGTAATCCAAATGAATCGTGCCTTACTGTATTTGCTGCTTCTGGTGCAAAATACTGTAACTAAGGAAAATATTCAGACACCTTAAACTTGTTCCATTCTATTAAGTTACAGCCTTGTACTAAAATGGAGTCTATTTGTTTGTTCCTCACCAATCTACATACAATACACATCGCCCTCTCAAAGCAATGTCTGTAAACATGAGAAGTGGTCTATACAAGGCTAACTTGGAAGGATGACATGTAATAAAACACTACAAAATACTAAATTGTTTCAAATGTGTTGTCATCAATAATGAGAACGAAATAGAATGAGGTACGCACCAAACATGTCTTCTGCTAACCCTAAGCAGAGGGAGAACCTGGTCTCCACAGGATTGTTACGTAATCTTTCAGCTGGAAATAACACGTTGTGTAGACTTTCCTATTGTCAAAACAATTCAAATAACATTAGTGCTCTTGTTCACTTAACATCATCTTTTCTCAATGAAACACTAATAAAACACTTGGGATCGCTTGATTGAATCTTTGATTGTAATTCATTAACAATTAAAATGCTTATCACCTGACAAGCAACTACTTTGGTAGATTATCTCCTCCATTAAGTATTTGATTGAACGTTTATGGGGTTTAATCCTCTTTACTAGACCTTTATAACGATAAAGCATGTTAACCAATTACGTTTTTGATGTGACAGGTCTCTTTAATGTAAATACTGTATATATAAATAATGCATTTCGTTTTAGTATGCAATATGCAAATACGTTAACGGTTGCTAATGTAAAAGTGTTGTAAGTCTGAATACAATGGGAGCTCTCATCATATCTGGGAAAAAGCCCACATGTGCATTTCCCTACCAATTAACTACCAATTAATATGAAAACTCTCTGCAACCAAAGTGCCAACTATTTAAATTTCTCACAGCCTGGCCCATGTACAAATAATAGCATTGAAACGGGACAACAATGTTGTTAATGTTACAAAGGTTTATTTGAATGACCCCATCTGCAATTTGGCAATGAGTTTCCCTCATATTAAGTTTACAAAACATCTGTAAACATTAAAGTGCATGGGATTGGCTTGCCATGTTCAGACGCACATCTTTTAAAGGTACATGCTACAAGCACTCCATTCGAAAACATCCACCCTCAATCACGGCACAAAATCTAATTTGCATACTTTTAACATACCTCTTGCAATAACTTACTGTACTATTCATAAGTACTCATCCTCACATTGTACCTGTCATTTTCCTGCAAGTTTAAACTCTTACTTGTTCTTGTATCTGGCAAAAAAGATATCAAGTACTTGAAATTACTGATGTTGCTCTATTTAAATACGAACATCTTCATCTATGTTATAGAAAGAGAAACTTAAAGGTAAAGTTAGAAATTGTCTGTTTGGCAAAGACAGTTAGTCCAGTGAAAAGTACCCTGTGGCTTGGTTGTTAGAGCAGAACGAGCTGCACAGTTACAGTAGCTATAACAATAAAAAAAAAAACATCCTACTGTCACCAAACGTTGAGAAATACCAGGTCAAATCAGTCAGGTAGTTAAAACAGGAAAACATAAATAGGCTTGTTCTATAATGACCTGAATATTTCCCCTTGCTGGTTTGTTTCAAACTGTTTTATTTCACATTTGGGACTCAGTTGAAAGTGGGATTTCCTGATGGTGGTTCTTCCTAGGCCCACACTTGTCCCCTCCGTCCTCATTGAAACATTGCTGTGCGAATTAGGCAATTGTCCAGTCAGCCCATATTGGAGGACAAGGGTGGCTATGGCTCCCTGGAGCCAAGTCCCAGGTCTGTTTGTGCTGCCTTGCTAACTCCAGATAGTCTCTGACACGCCAGGTTTGAGCATGGAGCAGACCAGGTATGACAGCAGGCTCTGCTACTGTTTTTGTTCGAGGCATAAGGATTTGGAAAAGTTAAGTCTGTCAGTTTTGTCTGAGCTGTATACTTTAGGCTGACCTACTGCCCTCTTAACACTGTTGTGCCAACCCAAACCATAAAGTCCTGGCTTTGACATTGTTTTCACATGTCCTTAACAACCACAGAGATAAATGAGTAGGCTAGCACAATGCAGCTTTGATGGCCTTGGCTCAGTAGTTTGAATCAGACCTATGTATCAGACAGGTGTTCCAGTGGACCATCAGCAGGCCCAAGTAGCCTATACTTCTCCTCCAAAGAGGACTCAGGAGTATGGCCCTGTAGGTGGATGAGAGGCTTAGTCTGCAGTAGAACACAGGCTGGGCCCTGGCTCTGGTACTGGGTCTCGTCCTGATTCTTACGGTTGTAGATGTTGACCCGGTGCTCCAGCTCCGGACTGGCCTTAGCTGAGCCAGCAGGACTAGGTAGCTTCAGGTTAACCGGGTCCATTAGGCCTTTCTGGGCCAGACAGGAGTCCTCAGACAGGGAGGAAAGCAACTCCTGAACTACCATGCTGTGGTCCAATGGAAGGGCAGGCTGGGCTGGTGTCAAACCTAGGCCCAGAGGCCCACAATAGGGCAGAGGAAAGCAGTGGCGGCTCTGGGTGTTGTAGTCCTCAATGTTGTAGTCCCTGGCCTGAATCTGCTTCTGGGACTTGTAGTTCAGGAAGGGCCCCCGGGCCTTGGTCTTGAAATGGAAGTCCCTACCCTGGGTGTTGTAATCCCTGTTGGTGGTGGTACTGCTGCTGCAGTCCTTATTTGTTGAGCCCTGGTAATGGCTACTTAGGCTATGGGGGCGGGCCGTAAGGCTCCCGCTGGACTGTGATATGCTGGTGCAGGTGTCACTCCCACTCACAGCATTGTCAATTCGCTCCAAACTCAGCAGAGGTTTGTTGTGGGCAGGGTTAGGAATCTTAGGGTGGTGGACGTCAATGGCAGCCGTGGTGATGGCACGAAGATCCCCTGTGTCTGAAATGAAACATCATACAGTAAGTCAAACTGGGGAAATGGCTGTAGGTATATGTTACTAATAGTCTGTTACATACAGTTACTTACCACTACTTTGTTCACTGTAGTACTGACTGATATAGTTATTCATGTCGTCATGATGTACAACAGAATCTGGATGAAAGATAAAGGAAGGATAAGGTAAGGTAGCCCAGAGACAAGAAAGACAGAGACAACCAACAGACTGAAGATAAATTAAAGGAAAACCTGTATAAATAAGATGGATCATGTTTAAATAATTTTACTTCAATTTAAGGTTTGATTTTTTATTTTGATTGAAAGATCAAAAGGATCAAAAAGTTTTGCTCATGTTTACCAAGGGTGCCAAATCGAGGGGAGGGTACTGTATAATAAAATGGCTCAAAACATATGGGATGGGACTTCACTAAAGCAACCAATGAGTCCGTCAGGGACTGGTTCATGACTGGCCATTTCTATCACTGAGCTCAAAAACACCCTGGCAGAAACAAACAGGAACTGAAGATGGCTGCAGTAGACCTAGCAGAGCATCACTAGGGACGATATGCAATGTCCCTACCGAGGACTAAATATTCCACCCAAGGACTAAATATCCCAACCGAGGACTAAATATGACTCTATAACTATTAATGATTGTGTGGATTTTTTCCAATTACTTTTGGTACCCTGAAATGGGGGGGTATATATAGAAAATGGGCTACAATTACTCAGTGGTTCACAGTTTGATGTAAAGACCCTCAAATTAATTGACAGTTGGTACTTCAACATCTTAGTCATGGTTTAATTTCAAATCCAATACGTTGGAATGCAGATCGCACAAAACCTGGACAAATACCTATGGACTGCACTGCAGGAAATTATTTTGGACTATGGAGGAAAAAGGTTCTGAATACTAGGAATCAGAGAAAGAAAGCCACCAATTAATAGATTATAAAATCCTCTGTTCTGGTGTATTATTGTGGGTTAGGAAATAACTTTTTTTAAACTAGTTTTTGAAGAGCCTTTAGGCACAGAATAAATCGGTAGATCGTTGAAATGTGTGTATTTTTAATCCCTGACATTTTAGAAAATGAGAATAATATAAAAAAGGTTACACAACTAGTTGGTCAAATTAAGCATTGTGATTGATTGAAAAGTGTTTGCAGTAAAAAGATATAAACAGTTAATCACGGATCCCACAGACACAAGACAGGAGGTTGACTTTTCTGAGAAGTCACTGCGCAGCCACTGTCTAACCAGCCTGGTCTGATCAGCTAGTTTTCAACAACAGGTTTTGCGTAAACATTATGGTTTGCCCTTTTGAAATGTAATTAATTTTTTAAAATTTGTATAGCAATGGAAAGAGAAATATGGAAGCCCTGCGTTATTCATCTTTCCCTTTTGAAAGCAATGCACAAAGAAAACAGAGTATGTTGAGAAAAAAATTAATGATAACTTGAGCATATTGAGAAAAACATCAGTGTTAGAGGCTTTGGATATATTGTATATCCTTTACCATCTTTATAAAGTTCAATGACCTTGTTATGCAGGTCATTTGACTGTTTCTGCTCCCCGTGGCTCAGCAGCCTGCTCAGTGCATCCACGTGAGCGCTAACAAACTCATTGTCTGTTTATACACAGACACAAATTGCAATTTGAAAAGCCACAGGTTTGGGAAATTCTCCTTTAATTGCCATATTTGCCAGTGTGTGGAATGTAAACTTTTGATTATGACTTAAAATGTAGCCAAACAACTATGTGATAATAAATAGTATATTATCACTGTCCTTAAATTAAAGGCAGTATTTTGCATGATCAGTCCTTTTCAAAATCAATGCCAAAATTTCCAAATTTCTGCCAGGGTATGCAAACGTATAAGCACAACTACGCATACAAGGTTACAACCATGATAATTCTCGTGAACAGGATGACTAACAAACTTAACCAGTACCTCAATACTAAAAATCCCTTTATCCAGATTACAGGGCTGTAAATGCTTTGTGGTTTGGGACATCCACTTCACTCATCTCCACCCAAAATGCATTCCCTTGGCAAAAACACTGGCTCCCCCAGGCGCATATACCAGCAAAGTAATCACACCAAGCAATTAAAAGTACAGGTGAATGCGAGAGCAATCAGATTTTTGTAGACAGTGCTATTTGTCTCCACACCCAGCCAGCTAGGGCCTCCATGGTGAATGGTTCTGCCCTGATCGTCTCTTCTGTGTTCGCTTGATTGGGCCTGAGCTCAGTGGCTGTCCACAGAGTGGCGCCTGAAGTACCCTGAGTGCCTGGGCCACTCCCCCAGGACCACGGCAGACTCTGACGGGTAATTTCATTTATTTCTCAGCCTAAAATATTAATCCGGGGGTGGGACGGACGGATGGATGGAGGGAGAGAGGAAAGGGGGAGCACCCTGGAGAGGAAGCATTGCACTCACTAAAACATGACCAAGACAATCACTCACTAATAAATAACACATGAGGATGAGGTCTCTGAGAAAGAATGAAAGAAAGGATGGACAACAAAACAGAATTCAAGCTAAGTGAGGGTGACAGAAGTTAGGTCATTTTAAAATAAATATACATTTGTGAAACACTTCATGTTTTGGACTGCAGGATATTATAGTGGAAAAACAGTGTTTCATTAAATACTTTTTTTACATATTCAATCAGCACATTTTCTACTTTCTGTAGAAATATTTTTTTTAACATGATGTTTTTTCTTATAAGGTAATATAAAAGCAGTATGTCAGACGGTACATTGTCAATCTCTTTGCGGTCAGCGATCCTCAAAATCAGTTTGTGCTCATGTGAGAAGCATCCAATATTTAAGAAACAAAACCACAAATCCCTTGTGACCAGTAGACAAAATGTTCTAACCTTTTCTACCTCCTTTTGAATTCTCAACAAGGAAATAGACTTAGCAACAGAGTGCCTCAATAAGAATGAATGACACTTTGATGCCACCCCTTAGGCATGAGCAAACAGAAAGAGAGAGGGAACAGGAGAGAAAGACAAGAAAGTGAGGACCCTTAACCCAGTCCATGGCTTGCCCTCGCAGGCCAGCCTGCGGCCTAAGTGCTCATCCTGTTCCAATGCTACTTCCATGTTCTTGAGGAAAAAAACACACTTGTTCCTAAGAGCCAGATTTCCCACAATCCCCTCGGGGTATTGGTGTGGCGGTTGCCACGGCATCTCTTGGCGCCCTATTGTGATTTCCAGGTGAAGAGGAACAGATGTTCCATAGTGGCCCACTCTCTTGACAGACCTCAGAACAAGGCTCAATCCACAGAGCACTCTGTACCTGAAACATCCAGCCTCGGTGTGCGAGTGTGTGTGTGTGCTGCTGAATGCCTGGCTGCGTGTGTGACGTGGCTTGTTATCCCCAGGTCTCAGCACATCCTAAAAGCTTTTCTGCTCTCTTATCGATCCTGCACTGCCTGCGGTCAGAGGGGTGTTGTGTGTGTGTGTGTGTGTGTGTGTGTGTATATATGAGTTGCCTGTGGTCAGAGGGCGTTGTGTTTGTGTGCGTGTGTGTGTGTGTGTGTGTGTGTGCGTGTGTGTATGAGTTACCTGTGGTCAGAGGGGCGTTGTGTGTGTGTGTATGAGTTGCCCGCGGTCAGGGGGGCGTTTTGTGTGTGTGTGTGTGTGTAAGATTCCTGCGGTCAGAGGGATGTTGTGTGTGTGTGTGTGTGTGTGTGT
>JACXGJ010016495.1:0-12338 GCA_016801105.1 Esox niger
AAGATGAAGGTAGGGAGAAATGAGGATGGGAGGATGAAGGGAGGGATGATTGAGGATGGGAAGATGAGGATGAAGGGGGGAGGATTGAGAATGGAAGATGAGAGTAGGGAGAAATTAGGATGGGAGGATGAAGGGAGGGATGATTGAGGATGGAAGATGAGGGTAGGGAGAAATGAGGATGGGAGGATGAAGGGAGGGATGATTGAGGATGGAAGATGAGCGTAGGGAGAAATGAGGATGGGAGGATGAAGGGAGGGATGATTGAGGATGGGAAGAAGAAGGGAGGATGATAGGATGAATAGATGGAGGGAGCATTGCGGAGGGAAATAACAAGGCTATTCAGAGGGAGAATTAGAGGATGTGATGCATTCTGAAAGTGGGTCATGTGTCAGCCTCTACGCCTCTCCGTTAAGCCCAGCCTTAAATTATGGAGGGGCCTACATACATTATTCACCAGACCAGCGTCAGTAGCACTGAGAGAGCAGGAGAGAGTAAAAGAGAGAGAGAATTTGGTTCAGCCAATCAAACCTGCAAGAGAAGGAATTTGACCAGACGTCAGTGTTCCTAGCAGATTGGCAGGGTGTTTAACTCTGGCGAATCAGATTCTTAGGGAGAGGCACAGCTGTATTCACATATTATTTCAGATAATTCCAAGGACTTTCATCCTTGCTTGACTGAGCTTATCTTGTTTATTACCAATACCATCCTAAAAAACTGCAAGGCCTGTCCATCTGGTTCTTCAGCCAGTCCAGAGCGCTCACAGACTTAGAAAGATTTCACATGGTAATTTTCTGGTGCCAGGGCATTTGGTTTAGCAGTAGAGTAGAAAAGAAAAAAGAAAACTAAGCTAAACCAACCCACCAAATGCAACAATTCTATCTATTTATATTATGTAAGTACATTGATTGATTTGGATACTAACGTAAATCTTGAGGACAATTTAAAACAGGGCAGGATTTAATACCTTCAGAATCAGGTTCAGAATCAAATCCTGATTACATACTGTTTGATCATGGAAAACCCTGGGTTAGGTACTCAGGGTTAGTGGGTCAGATTTGGGGCCAGGGTTATATGGTAAGGGTTAAAGGGTCAAGGTTAGAGACAGACTTCATTCCATACCATGTTCTGCTGAGCAATGTAGCACTCCACAAAGCGGTTGGGATGTTCATTCTTGAAGATCTCTGAGTAGGTGAAATTGTTGGTGTCTCCGTCCAGGACCACGACACGCTCATTATAACGTCCCAGTTTTGCCAGGGCCATGCCATAGGCCTTCCTGGTGGAAATCTGTAAAAAAAACAGTCAATAGATGAATTTACTAAAAAAAACATGAATATTATTAAATGATTAACATGCAATTAGTCAACAAGCCAGTCATTTCAGGAAAATTGTTCATTTTAAAACTGTGTGTGGTGAAATATGTGTGGTTAGGTCTGTGTCATGAGCTATGTGTGATTAGGTTAGTATACTATGGTGTGTGTGTGTTGAGGTAGGTATGGTGAGGTATCTAAAATGAGGTGGGTAAGGTGAGGTGTGTGTGATGAGGTATCTGTTGTAAGGGGTATATGTGGTGAGGTTGCTATGGTGAGGTGTATGTTGTGAGGTGTGTATGGTGAGATGTGTGTGGTGAGGTTGGCAAAGTGATGTGTACGTGGTGAGGTTGGTATGGTGAGGTGTATGTAGTGAGGTTGGTATGGTGAGTCGTGTCTGGTGATATATTTATGGTGAGGCTGGAATCTTGAGGTGAGTGTGGTGATGTATGGCGCGGTATCTATTGTGAGGTGTGTGTGCTGTGAGGTTGGCGAGGTAAGGTGTGTGGTGAGGTTGGTATGGTGAGGTGTATGTAGTGAGGTGGGTATGGTGAGTCGTGTCTGGTGATATATTTGTTGTGAGGCTGGAATCTTGAGGTGAGTGTGGTGATGTATGGCGCGGTATCTATTGTGAGGTGTGTGTGCTGTGAGGTTGGCGAGGTAAGGTGTGTGGTGAGGTTGGTATGGCGAGGTGTGTGTGGTGAGGTGTAAGCTGCAAGGTTGGCATGGTGAAGTGTGTGTGTTTGCACAGTGCGTGTACCTTCTCATCCTGCTTGTAGCTGGGTGCACTGGGCATGCGGACATTGCGCAGGCTAACGGGTGGGGTGTCCTCCATGGGCGTGGCGGGATACAGACGTTTGCTGCTGCTTGTTATGCGCGCCTGCAGATCCTTCACCACTGCATCAGCCATGTCCTTGGGCAGGGGCTTGGCATGCCAGCCCAGCTTATCCTCCGCAGCTGCCAAACATGGACAGGAGATTATACAACGTGAGAATACCTACGAATAATCAACATTGCAAACTGAGTGGTTCAAACCTTGAATGCTGATTGGCTAAATTACATGGTATGTGAGAGTCTAGAAGAAACATTCATGTGTAATTAGACAATGGAAAATTATTATCTTTACTGTCTTTACTGTATTTTTTTGTATTTTATATAAGTTATAAAGGCACCTCAAAGGTTTGTGATATTCAACCCATCTACCACACAAGAGTTCAGGCACTCTGTGTTGCATTCTAAGAATAGCCATTAGCCATGATATTTTGGCTACATACAGGACACTCTCGTGTCCTACTGCTTAAATATGTCGCTAACTCATATCCATGTGTCCTCATCATATGAACATACTCCTGATGAGGCATGACGAAGTAAGCGTACCTGGGATTCCTTTGCCCTTAGTCGTCTTGGCAATGATGGCGGTTGGCTGGTGGCGAGCCTGGCTCAGAGCCTTACACAGCTCCTCCACGCTGTGGCCATCCACAACAATGGCGTGCCACCTGTAGACGGCAACGCACTCATCAGAACGTCACATTGGGTCGCACATACACACATAACACATTCCCAACATATTCAAGTGCAATACTTAGTGCTTCCTTTTTGCTTTATTAGCTTTCCATGTTAATATATGCTAAACATTTGTCTCAGGAATTTTCCAACTTTTTCTAGTGCGTTGATTTTCGTCATGGCTAAATGCCCCGGAAATACTAATCTGGATCAATTTCTACATTTCCAAATAACCCACCCACATGTGCGCACACACACACTACTAACCCGAAGGCCTCGCAGCGCCTCTGGTACTTGTCCACGTGATGCTGCAGAGGAGCTGGGTCAGTCTGGCCCAGGCGGTTGATGTCCATGATGGCCACCAGGTTGTCCAACTGGTAGAATGAGGCAAAGGACATGGCCTCCCACACAGCTCCCTCAGACATCTCCCCATCTCCCAGCAGACAGAACACACGATAGCTGGGAAGGACACAGGGGTGGAGGGCAGAGACATAGGTGTGTGTGTGTGTGTGTGTGTGTGTGTGTGTGTGTGTGTGTGTGTGTGTGTGGTTACAGGCTAAGTAGATAGGCAATTCTACCTAAATGCTTCCTGACAGCATCAATGTAAGAATGTATTGAAGCCAGGTGGGACCTAGAAAAGGCCTTTACCCGCAAACACACTCCATCTTCTGGCTAGGGGATTTCACCTTTCCTATCCACCTGCTTTTACTGTTTTCCATTTACATAACCTCTGGGGCTTCTAACCACACAGACTCTGTTGAACAAAGCAAACGGCCATATTTGAGTCAAATTATTTGATAATCCGCTTATGTCATCGGTGTCCACACAAAATCTTTCTCTAGTAGAAATCTATTTTAGGCAGAGACCATTTTTGGGGACAGCCAATACCCACACTCCGAATGTCAGAGCTCTGCATCCTCATTGGAGGCCAAGAGTGAACTCAAACCTGTATGAGTCTCAACAATGTTTGTGGGAATTCAAACAATAGACTGGGTGGTGAATATTAATGTGAACTTGGTCCAGTGCACTGTGTCTGAATCTGATTCTCACTCTCTGGATGTAAAAATAACTGAGTAGCTGCTGCCAGAGACCAAAGGGGGTTATTAGAGCAGAAGAATCAGGAGGGAGCAGAGCATGAAGCTACTGTGCCTAAAGAACCTTAAAAAATCCTTGCTGTGCACCAAGTGTCTGAACGTCACTATTCGCTCATTCTGAAATAGCTCACTATTAACAAAATTCTCCTTGAATACAAACGAAAAAGTAGGTATCACGCAGAAACGAAGAAACAGGAGGAGTGCTCAACAACGATGACAACAATTCGTGAAAACTAGGGGAAGCGGGGCACTAAAAAAACTGAAATAATGCAGGTATCAATTTTTTTTTAAAATACAGACGCATTGAAACGTCAGCATTTATTTAAAATAAATTATTCGAGTTTGATTCCGGCATTACTTCAGGTTTTGTGCGCTGCAACTTCCCCCAGTGTTCTCCTTAAATAAGTTGTGTCCTATACCCCCGAGTCCTTAAATGCAACACAATGTATGAAACACCTCTAAAAGACTTTGCCCTGCACTAAACACCTCTGACATAAGCTTGTCACCCATTGATCACATGCTTAAGTATGCGTAAGAAAATGCTAAAACACAATGCTTTGCCCTCAACACCTCTAACATACAACACTATGCACTAAACACCTCTAAAGTACCTCACTATGCACAAAAAAGTTGAAATAGCATCCGCCTATAGAAAGCAGTGCAAAGTACGCTTGCATTGACCAGCCATCCTTCAGAAGAGCAGGAACCAAATAGGATGTGTTGTGTGTGTGTTTCTGCAGACTCTTACCTGGATTTGTCAAAGTACTTCCCGGTGTAGGCCATCCCACAGGCTACACCAAGGCCCTGGCCCAGAGAGCCAGTGGCCACGTCCACAAACTGCTGCTTCTGAAACTCCAACACATACACAGGAACAGAAACGTTACCATTACCACAGGGGTGGTTTAGGCTGACTGGTTGGCCGTTAAAGGTGAGGTTCAGCCTTACTGTTGAGCTGTCAAAGCGGAAAATGCTCGAATGGCCATCCCCGTGTACTCACTGTCACATGTCACTGTCATTATGTTTAAGCCTACGGGTGTAGTAGTTATCACTCACAGGTGTGGGATGGCCCTCCAGGGTGGACTCCACCTGGCACAGAGAGTGTAGCTCACTCTCCTTCAGGAACCCAGTCTCCACCCATATGGAGTACAGGGCAGGGGCCGCGTGACCCTGAGAAGGAAACAGAAAGGCTGCTGGTACTCTTAAATACAACACAACCTGTGCAACATTCAACCACAATGTAACCACGTCACCCTGTAGGATATAGCACCGGGAATGGTGACATTCACTGTCACTACAAGCCATGCAGTCATACCATATCCCTAGGGCAGTGGTCGTCGGACTTTGACTATATCTATGAAAAGTCTATCACAAGCCACAACAAAACCGTACAGAAGCAGTTGCTGATTGTTATATGACCTTAATCAGTCCAAAACAGTGGAGGTGAAACGATGGATCGATTTAAAAATCAACCACTTCAAAATGCAAAAACTTAAATTCAATAAAAATGTGTTCATCCAAGGGGTCTGACTTTAGAGAGGATGAAGCGGTCGTTGCTGATGTTCTTGGGGTCCTCTGGGCGGTATCTCATTGTGTTGAAGTACAGGACAGACATGATCTCTGCCACGCTGCAGCATGATGTGGGGTATCTGGGAGATGACGGGGAGCAGGGAGGGAGATTACTGGCAAGTTACACCCAGCTGGAAACACAGACTTGAATTTCTTGAATTGAAAGAGTCCCCTTGAACCAGGGCGCATGCTGTAGGCCCTCTTCCTGGGGCCCATTTACAACACATGGCCAAGCATAGAACAGCCATAAACAGTCACCACATAGGATCAAAGCAAAATAAAAATAAACACGTTCATCTCTCGCTCTCTCACACACACACATTTTGTTCTTTACCAGTCCTTATTGGGACATGAACAATTATTTACTATTTTCCCAATTCCCAAGGCCAAATCGTAACCCTATCATTACCCTGACCCTAACTTTCACCTCAGTGATCTAAACCTTTTGCTTAAACTGAATTGAACCTCAACCCCTGACCCATGAAGACACTTTTTTTTTTAACCCTATACCTAATACCTACGGGGGAAAATGTCTGTTTTACCCTCTCTGTATGGATTTTAGGTAGCCACAAGTGTAGTTATACAAACACACGCACACAAACAGCATACATCGCATGAAATATATGGGCACAATGGGAAACGATGTGTAACACTATTTATAGTGGATTAGTCTATCCAAAATACTTATGAGGGCCATGCTTAAACCAAGAAGCCCCACTGACTCTCTATTCCAAATCAAATTACATCACCAGTATAGACTAAGCCGGTCCGTTTAGACAACGGTCAAAAAATCCGACCAATCACCGCTGCGACTGAACTGACCATTTTGGCTGTGCGTGCGTAGGTAGACAACGCTCAGGGCGCCATTTGGAGTCAAAGTCATCGCCTTGATGGTTTAAAACTGTTAGCTCCCATCTCCAGCCAGAGATTTACCATGGCCGCTGTGGCTAAACACCAAAATGTTATTTCAAACGGTGGTTTGGATAAAAACGTTAAAGTACTCAAATATGCTAACATCTAGCAAATCCCAAAGACATAATTCCATAAATAAATGTGAAAATCCAAAAGTATACAGTTGACCGATATAATATAAAAACTGACGAAAATAAAAAATGTATGGCCAGTAGCCCAGTGTAAACCTAATATACAAATAAACACAAGGGTTTCGCTTGTTTAGCGAAATGCGTGGAGGGCTTTCCTGCGCCATTTACATTGTCTTTGCATATTGTCCATTTACGTGCGCCGGTGCCGCCTGGTCTGTTTTGTGGATAGGTTTTTGCGATGGATGTTGCCACGATGTATTGTAGGTGTGTAAATATACGTTTCAAATAATTACTTTTTTCCAAACATATTTTCACACGCTATCTTTAATTATGAGCCTTTTAAATCTGACAATAATTAAAAATCTAACGTTCACATAATAAGATTTCTAGTTGTAATATTGAATCACCAAATTTGCCCTCCTCTAAATAAACGAATACATTTTCATTACCATTTCACTACAATTTGCCCTTCGTCCAGAATAACCCCAAACAGAAGCGCTCCTCCGTTGCGCGTGGACAAACAGGCGAAGACGCACTTGCCCAGATGCGAGAGGTAATTCTAGATACTAGATCAAAATTAACTCTCTAAAGAACCAGTTGTTTATAATATAATATTTTCACTATCGACTAAGAATATAAGTTGATGTAAAAAGCAATCAAGTTGACATAAAGTCAAACCTGCTCAACAGAAATAAACACCATCTGTATATATATTTACGCTATACGCTGATAAAAAGAGTAGCTATGAATGCCTTACATAAATGTCAACAGAAAAGCAACAGATGTTGAGTAAAATTTGTCCTTAATATTTTTTGTTTTTTTTGCGTTCATAATTTGAATTTCCATCACGTAGCTCATCTTAAATGTATGCATTTACTGTTAGTCGCTTTCGACAAAGGTGTCCGCTAAACGATCAAAATGCAAAATTCAATGTAAATGCATCGAATGCAACATCACATTTTGAGCTTTAGTTAAACAAATGATCACCAAACAGAACAAAGAGTAAATAGGTTGTGTTAATCTTAGTGTTTGGTTCTTCCAATGTAGCCTATGCATGCATCAGTGTATAGATGCAGATGTTGAGGTGTGTGTGTCAGTTAAAAGGATCTTACCCATTGCCAGCTGCAGTTGTAGCCTTGATGCAGTTAATTCGGAGACGGTTGGCGATGTTCCTGAGTGCCTGCACAGTCTGCTGGTCGGGTTTGTGGTAGTCCGCCATGAAGGCAATATGTCAAAGTCCCACAATAAGCAGTAAGTGGACTAGTCTTCTCAGAGGCTGGGCTGTCTGTGTGTGGGGGAGTGAGGGTTGGCAGAGGGAGTCCTGCTGGTGATGTGAGTGGCAGAGAGAAGAGTGAGAGAAAGGAAGAGGGGCAGGATTTATCCCTTGTGTGAGTATATAGACAGGAGGACGACGAGGAGGAAGATCCGAGCTGTGTGGGCTGGGTTTGGTTTACAAGGCTGAGTGGCAGTCTATGCTGGTCCCTTTTGCGATGGAGGTACATTTGGGGAAATTTGTGTCCTTTGTTTGTAACAGATAGAGGTTTCGTTTAATGTATTATATGTCACTAAGATACATATTGAATACTGTAAATGTGTCTAGTGAAATAGAAAGATAGAGGAAAAAATAGAGACTAGTAAAACAAATAACGCAAGAGGACAATGAAAGAGAGGAAGAAAGAGAGATAGAAAGACAGAAAATATAAATAAAACATTTATTTGACCACCAACACATTCTTTCTATTTAAGACATTTAGATCCTGCTGAGTTAGTGGTTTTAGAGTCTTTTTTATTGTCTTTGCAAGAGAAAGACAGCACGTACATGAGAGAGGGTGTATCATTTGGGTATGATCCCTTTGACACGGAGAGAGGGAGGAGGGACAAATAAAGCCTGGAGAGAGTGAGTGAAAGTGTTTGTGGAGACAGCTAACATGGCTGCCTTTGAATGCAGCGGTGGAAATGAACAACATAACATTTTCTTACATGCAGACATATTTCTTGATTTATGTTATTTAATACAACCGTACAATAATCACCATTCATTTGAAGCATTTAGCGAAGTCTTTCTAAATAGATACAAACGGGTGTTATATAATGGCCTTTATAAACACGATGCTGTGAATTCTGAATGCTGATTGGCTGATAGCCATGTATTATAACACCATATACCCAGGTATGGTATCACATCACATTCTACACCTCAAACTTCGTCCGTAATCAGTTTATAAATGCTGAACCGCATCTCAGAGATTTGTGGCATATTGGCAAGTGCTGTGTCAATGCAATGCGTCATGCCTATAGGACTCTTAGCCGTGGTATATTGGCAATACATCATAAACCCACTACGCTCCATATTGCTGTTATAAACCTGTAACCAACGCAATTAGAGCCACAAAAAGGGATGTGGTGGCATACCCGCAGTGTGTAGCAGGGCTTTATGTGGCGGATTATACCACCATCAGGTGGACAAACTGTGGAAATACTACTGAACCATTTCTGATAGGAGTACTAAATGCAAATACAAGTCCGGCTGCAGGATGAACTGACTGAGGGGGCATTTTCTATTAACGAGGGGCATATGTAATTCATATTCCATTTGCAGTGTTTATGGAGAAACAAACCTGCCCCCTTTTGCACCTCTTGGTAACGGGCCTGTACAACTAAGTAGGGTACATGCAATTTCCTAAAACACAACATAGATATGTGCGATCCTAAAATGATTACCTTAAACGTTATTTTGTAGAACGTGTTTCATCATAAGTATCTTGGGATTTGGTTAGTGGGAAATCTTCATTTTAAAACATGTTACTGAGCTGGTTAAAAATCTCAAGATTAAAATAGGGTTATTCTAAAGGGAAAAAATCACGTCTGTGATGTTATGGCGCTACTAGATTACGGTGATATGTTATAAACGCATGCCTCAGCTTCTGTACCAAAATCTCTGGATGTCAATAATCATTCGACTTTAGTTTTTTTCATTGGTGCAAATTTTAAAATCCATCACGGACGGCTGTTCTTCCATACCCCTCACATGGCTGGGAGTCACTGACATCTAGAGGAATAGAACAGCAGTTACCAAGCACGCGAAAGTCACAATCTACCGCAACAAGAGCTTACATATTATGACTACCATACGCTATCATGCCTTTGTCCTGCAATACACATTGTTAACCACCAGAGGCCATTGTCTCCCCATAAGAGGTTGCGGTGAATAGAACATAGAGATGGAAAGAACACAACTTTTATGAAAACAGCACTTACATGTAACGAGTTTTTGCGTGGAGATTAGCTTTGATAATTGGTAAACTAGGTTGGGTTTTCATTAATTAAAGTCATGAGGAACATGGACATTGCATATATCGCACTGCCGTCGCCATACTGAGATTGATTTTGTGATACTTTATTAACCTCTGTGGGATTGAATCAAAGCTTTAGAGGACCAAACAGACACTGATACAGTTTCCCAGACACAGGTTTCACCTTGTCTAAGAGCAAATCTAGTCCAGTACTTAGTCTTTGTCTGGGAAACCTATAACAAAACGGCTAAATGATGGCTACAATTTGTATTGTAATATAAAATACATTTGCAAAATTGTGCTCTTCTGCAAATATGAATTAAGTTGATGGATCACTTGCCCCAGATGGTAAAGGCTTGATAACAGTTCCCATCATTATGAGTGGCTAATGTATTGGATGACAGATTGTTGACCAAGTAGACCATGGTATCTGTGTGTTGACCTGGGGATCAGGGCAAGAAACTGTCAATGCCCACAATACTGTGTGTCGGTTTACTACAGTACAACGGTAATCACTTGTATTTCTGGGAAAGTAAATTGACTAGCAATGAGCACTGGCCAGATTATTATGTCTGGTATTTGTACATTCAATCACTTGGGTCTTTGGGGCCTGTTGTCTCTACATCTTGCCAGTGCCCAGAACCAAAGTCTGACGACACCATGTCATCCTCCTGCATTCCCAGCTTTCTGCAGCCACCTCTGATGTCATCGCTTTACTACTCTGCCGTCTCAGGGTCAAAGTGATGCAATTTACAGTCCCCTCCAAAAGTATTGGAATGGCAAATTCCTTTGTTTTTGTTGTTCACTGTAGACATTTGGGTTTAAGATCAAAAGATGAGTATGAGACAAGAATATCAGCTTTCATTTCCTGGTATTCACATCTAGATTTGTTAAAAAACTTTGTTTGAACCCAACCATTTTTCAAGTGAGCAAAACGTTTGGATCATGTGATTGACATATATTTCTTGTTGCCCAGGTGATGCCTTTTAGGTTGATTGTTCAAACATTTAATAGCTCTGCATGACTAGTCTACATGTCCATCCTTGGTTTAAACCTATAAAGACTGCATTTCTTGTTAAAGAGGATAAACCAACATGAAGACCAGAGAGCTGTCTATGGGAGAAAGGCAAGCCATTGTCAAGCTGAGAAAAGAAGGAAAATCGACCAGAGCCATTGGACAAACATTGGGCATAGCAAGCACAACAATTTGGAATGTCCTGAAAAAGAAATAAACTACTGGTATACTGAGCAACAGACGTTGAACAGGTCGGCCAAGGAAAACAACAGTAGTTGATGACAGAAATATCATGAAAAAAAAAAAAAAAACATCACTAAGTGACATTACCAATGACCTCCACAGTGCTGAGGTGAAGGTATCACAATCCACTGTTCAAAGAAGACTCAGAGAGAAGAAATATAGAGGCCACACCACAAGATGCAAACCACTCATCAGCAGTAAGAATCAGAAGGCCAGATTGAAATTTGCAAAGAAGTACAGAGAAGAGCCGCAAAAGTTCTGGAACAGAATCTTATTGACTGATGAGACCAAGATTAATCTCTACCAAAGTGATGGAAAGGCCAAAATGTGTAGAAAGAAAGGAACTGCTTATGATCTGAAGCATACAAGCTCATCTGTGAAGCATGGTGAAGATAATGTCATGGCTTGGCCGTGGCTGCTTCGGGAACAGGCTCATTAATATTTATTGATGATGTAACTGATAGTGGTAGAAGCAGAATTAATTCAGAAGTGTACATAAACATTTTGTCTGCCAATTTTTGAAGAAATGCATTGAAACTAATCGGGAGGAAGTTTATCATGCAGCAGGACAATTACCCAAAGCACACTGCCAACAAAACAAAGGACTTCATCAGGGGGGGAAAAAATGAAGGTTTTAGACTGGCCAAGTCAATCACCTGACCTTAACCCAATAGAGTATGCATTTCAATTCCCTAAGAGGAGTCTCAAGGGAGAAACAAGAATTGGAAGTAGCTACGGTAAAAACCTGAAATAGCATCTCAAATGAAGAATGCAACAGTTTGGGGATGTTGATGGGTCGCAGGCTTGCGGCAGTTATTGCAAGCAAGGGTTATACCACCAAATATTAAATGTTATTTACTTTAAGATTATTTGTTCCATTACTTTTGCTCACCTAACAATGCTGTGTTTTAATACAAACGGTGATATTTCCTAAGTTGTTAAACACATCGGTGATATTTCCTAAGTTGTTAAACACATCTAGATGTGAACATCAGGAAATTAAAGCTGAAATTCTGAACTCTTGTCTCACACTCATCTTTCGATCTTAAACCCAAATGTCTTCAGTGACCATCAAAATCAAAGGAATTTGCCTTACCGTTCCAATACTTTTGGAGGGGACTGTATGTCTCAGTTTCAGCCCACTCCACCCTCCCCGCCACTACAACCCCACCCCCAGACTGCCATCTATCAGCTTCAGCCCACTCCACCTTCTCCACCCCTACAAACCCCCACCACACCACCATCTCTCAGCTTCAGCCCACTCCACCTTCCCC
>JACXGJ010016496.1:0-12257 GCA_016801105.1 Esox niger
TGACAGAGGAGTGATATATAATGACTGACAGAGGGTGTGATATATAATGACTGACAGAGGAGTGATATATAATGACTGACAGAGGAGTGATATATAATGACTGACAGAGGAGAGAAATATAATGACTGACAGAGGGTGTGATATATAATGACTGACAGAGGAGAGAGATATAATGACTGACAGAGGGTGTGATATATAATGACTGACAGAGGAGTGATATATAATGACTGACAGAGGGGGTGATATATAATGACTGACAGAGGAGTGATATATAATGACTGACAGAGGAGAGAGATATAATGACTGACAGAGGGTGTGATATATAATGACTGACAGAGGAGTGATATATAATGACTGACAGAGGGTGTGATATATAATGACTGACAGGGGAGTGATATATAATGACTGACAGAGGAGTGATATATAATGACTGACAGAGGAGCGATATATAATGACTGACAGAGGGTGTGATATATAATGACTGACAGATGAGTGATATATAATGACTGACAGAGGGTGTGATATATAATGACTGACAGAGTGATATATAATGACTGACAGAGGAGTGATATATAATGACTGACAGGGGTGTGATATATAATGACTGACAGAGTGATATATAATGACTGACAGATGAGTGATATATAATGACTGACAGAGTGATATATAATGACTGACAGAGGAGTGATATATAATGACTGACAGATGAGTGATATATAATGACTGACAGAGGAGAGAGATATAATGACTGACAGAGGGTGTGATATATAATGACTGACAGAGGAGTGATATATAATGACTGACAGAGGGTGTGATATATAATGACTGACAGGGGAGTGATATATAATGACTGACAGAGGAGTGATATATAATCACTGACAGAGGAGCGATATATAATGACTGACAGAGGAGCGATATATAATCACTGACAGAGGAGTGATATATAATGACTGACAGAGGGTGTTATATATAATGACTGACAGAGTGATATATAATGACTGAAGTTACTCACTGATAAAATAATAGTGAAATGACACCAATGCAATGTGTTCCAATGAGACCTAGTTGCAGATCCAGTGATAGAATTCATTCACACTTCTTCCAGGCATCACCTTGCTTATTGATCCAAAACAAGACACAGGCAAGTAAATGAACTTTAACTCTTGCATAGTGACTTTTCTGAGGAAGTTGCACAGCAGTATCCAAGGACGAAAGCCCGCCATTCATCTCCGGAACAAGGAGAGGTGGGAGAATCAAGCCATTATTACCCAAACACATCTGAGAATTAGGACAAGACTACAGGTGGTGGGGAAAGGTAAGGAGGAGCAGAAAATACCATGAGTGTTGTGAGAGGCTGTGGTGAGAAGGAGTTTGAGGTGGAGAAGAAGATAGGTTGGAAAGGGGAATAGCAGAGGAGAGAAGGAGTGGAAAGGTGAGGTCAGAGAGAATAAGAGGAGAATAAGAGGCAACTTTGACCTGACTCATCTCTGAGGAAATTCTGCAACGAAATAATCTAGAGTGTGTGGTGGTATTGGTTAAATACACTGCAACTGTATATTATACCTTGGTTAAATACACTGCAACTGTATATTATACCTTGGTTAAATACACTGCAACTGTATATTATACCTTGGTTAAATACACTGCAACTGTATATTGTACCTTGGTTAAATACACTGCAACTGTATATTGTACCTTGATTTAATATGCTGCTACTGTATATTGTATCTTGGTTTAATACACTGCAACTGCATATTATACCTTGGTTAAATACACTGCAACTGCATATTATACCTGGGTTTAATACACTTTTCCTGTATATTATACCTTGGTTTAATACACTGCAACTGCATATTTTACATTGGTTTAATACACTTTTCCTTTACATTATACCTTGGTTTGATACACTGCAACTGCATATTATACCTTGGTTTAATACACTTTTCCTGTATATTATACCTTGGTTTATTACACTGTTGGTAAAAACTTGGCGAATAACTGCTCTGTTACAATGAAACCAATTACAATGACCAGACAGAGACCAGACAGAATTTAGACCATGCAATTCTGTCCAAAGTTTATACATGACACCATCCCACCAGGACACCAACATGAGTCGAAAAGCAGTAGTCATGCCCTTTCCGGGCCTCTAGATCCATCCTAAAGCCCGGAGCAGTGGAGGGGCAGACAAAACAGGGAGACGGTGTTATGCTAAATGGGTTCAAGTTGTGTGTGACAGCTCCCCATTACAGATGCATTTAAAAGCCCTGGAAGAGACGGGGGGAAGAATTGATTGAATGGATGGATCTAATGTCCCTCTCATCTCATTAGACCCATTTCTCAGCCTGAGCACCCGCTTTGCCCTGGGTTAATAATCACACGCACCTTGTTCCTGTTACATCATAATTAGTATGGAGAGCAGGACAATCTAGAGCTGTGACATGAGGGTGCATTCACACACACACACACACACAGTACCAATAGCATTAACAGCGCCGTTCCTGTGTGTGTCTGGGCAGCACCCCCACCCGAGGAGCCAGCTGTTTTTGGGATTGATTTCATTTATTTAATGACCCTTCTGTTAATGATCCCGCTGCCTGGCTGATGGTGTCATCGCCACAGCATCGCCACGGCATCGCCACACCGTCTCAGGAATTAAGATGTGATTGGTTAGGGACCTGAGAGGAAGGTGGGGAGGATGAAGAGGCAGTGGGGGTTGGATGCTGTGGATCAGGGTTATCTTTGTCTTTCCCAAACAAGCAAGGACGCGACTGTCATGACGAGCAGGCAGGGAATTAATAACCACTGTGTTGCCTGGGCTAATTTCATCTGGGACACAGATGAAACAGCAAACCTCTCAGCCTTTCATCACAGACCAGTCACCACTGTGTGTGTGTGTGTGTGTGTGTGTGTGTGTTACTATCATTTTAGGGACAAACAGCTCATTTTAAAAGGTTGATGAAGCCCTGCAGGCTCTCATGACGAATCTGCCGGAGAACATTCCTCCACTTCCATATAGATACTATATGTAATAATGACTTCATTTATAGACTGGAAATAGTTATATATAGTACTTCCATTGTGTATTATACAGTATTATATTGTGCTTATATGATATGGTTTTATACAGTACTTCTGTAGTGTAGTAAATATTGTATGATAAACCGATGGTTCAACTCCTGATGCCTGTTGGCTGATAAGGAATAAGGCATATTACGCTGGGGTATATGGTGGATATACCACAGCTATGTATTGTCCTTATTGCTTATCCTGATGCCTGTTGGCTGATAAGCAATAAGGCATATTGCGCTGGGGTATATGGTGGATATACCACAGCTATGTATTGTCCTTATTGCTTATCCTGATGCCTGTTGGCTGATAAGCAATAAGGCATATTGCGCTGGGGTATATGGTGGATATACCACAGCTATGTATTGTTCTTATGTTCAACGCATTGCTGAGTGCCCCACAAAGTACTTAGCCTTGGAATATTGGCAATTTTTTCAAAGAACAGCTCTTCAGACAAATCCCAACCCCTTTGTGCCTTATTGCCTACATGTACCATGGCTGTCAGCCAACCAGCATTCAGGATTCCAACCACCTTGTTTATAAGAGACATTATACCTCAGTTATTACTTTTCACTGCAGTAATTACATTTATAACAGGTATAATTGGAGTTCCATATTAACACTGGTGCTGTGAAGCAGTGTAGGCAAGGAACTTCTATACATTTAATAAATATTTGTATTAGTTTATTGATGGAATACAATATATTCATTCATTTTGCAAAGGTAAATCAGTATTGATTGAATCTGCATTTGTATTTCTTTCTTGTCTTTCAATCCGATGCAATATCTGATCTTTCAACATGACCCAGAAGGTTTGCAGGTTTACACTAACTGTTTTGATTTGAACAGCCCTTATTTATATATTATTGATTTGAACTTATTTATATTGTATTAATTTGAACAGCCCTTATTTATATATTATTGATTTGAACTTATTTATATTGTATTAATTTGAATAGCCCTTATTTATATATTATTGATTTGAATTTATTTATATTGTATTAATTTGAACAGCCCTTATTTATATATTATTGATTTGAACAGACCATCTACAGGCCCTTATGTATATTAGGAGTTGTCTCCTTCACTATGCACTGGGTGGCAAACTGGCAGGAGTCTTAGTAATTCATTTAGTATGAATATTCCTCCAAAACTTCTTCCAACGTTCTTAATTTAAAGACTTAATCTGGTACAAGACCGAGGACCGAGGACCAAAGACAGAGGACCGAGGACTGAGGAATGAGAACTGAGGACCGAGGACCGTGGACAGAGGAATGAGAACCAAGGACCGAAGACCAAGGACCGAAGACCGAGGACCGAGGACCAAAGACCGAGGACCAAAGGCCGAGGACTGAGGAATGAGAACCGAGGACCGAAGGCCGAGGATCGAGGACCGTGGACCGAGGAATGAGGAATGAGAACCAAGGACCGAGGACCAAAGACCGAGGACTGAGGAATGAGAACCATGACCGAAGACCAAGGGACCGAAGACCGAGGACCGAGGACCGAGGAATGAGGAATGAGAACCAAGGACCGAAGACCAAGGACCGAAGACCAAGGACCGAAGACCGAGGACCAAAGACCGAGGATCAAAGACCGAGGACTGAGGAATGAGAACCAAGGACCGAAGACCAAGGACCGAAGACTAAGGAACGAAGACCAAGGAACGAAGACCAAAGACCAAGGACCCAAGACTGAGGACTGAAGACTGAAGACTTTTTGCGTGGATGTGGTCACATTATGGACTCTACAGCCAGAACCGAAGAGCTGCGTGGATGTGGTCACATTCTGGATTCTACAGCCAGAGCTGGAGAGCTGCGTAGATGTGGTCTTCAACTCTCCCATGAGACGGACCTTTCCTCATTCACCAACTACTAAGAAACAAAGCCTACTTCATGGCTTTAGCTGGACCACCCGGTGTAGTTGGTGCTATAAATGGGACACATATTGCACTAATTTATAGCAGCATCAAAAGATGAACGAGCATTTCTTTATAAGCTGCCAGACCTATAAGAGTCTGACAATTAGCTGAACCTATCTTGACTAGTCAGTATGTCTATCTTGGTTTCATGTTTAATCAGTGATGTGTAGCCTACCTGTCTATTTGAATTTATTTATTTCAATATGGCAAAAGGACACATCCTTCTACAGTATTGCAATGTTGATATCACTGTGGGCATAGGCTTGTTCATGGAACATAACACCATCCATAGCAACGAGGTCAACCCCCCCCTCTCTTAAAACTTCTCCCCAATCCATAGTAGAAATTCTTAGCTACGTTGTGAATAGGTTTTAAGAGGAATCTCTTAGCTAGGAACTTTTAGTGCTGTTTAGGAGCCCTCCTAGAGGTGCGACAAAAAGTTTTGTGTATTTGGCCCCTGGTCATTAGGGATCACAGGGTGATCTGAGACTAGATTTGTCTATATAATATATAGGGGATAACTGTTATGGTTATGTTCACATAAGATGCTGATGCTATTGGCATTATACAACATGTACTGTATATAGATTAATAACCCAGTAACTGAATGTATTAACTGAAGACACAAATGTTAGAACAAAGGCTAGGATGCCGTCTTAGGCTGTATGACATAGACTTTCTTTGACGTAAAATGATATTGTGTCATTTATTCTTTCATGGAGGCCAGCTCTACCCTTCTAGGCCGTTGCTGAGTTATTAGTCATTTTGCTATGCTTCTGAGATAGAAAATCCAATGCCATGAAGTCAATTACTGTACACTTTTTGAGGTACAAAATCAAAAGAAGGGATCTCATTTGTTATGGATAGCTTGAAACCAAACATAATTTCTCTCTTTTATCTTTGTTCTAGCTGGTTTAGCCTTTAGATCTGCCTGGGGGGAAAGCTCTCTGGGAGCTGGTGTCATCAATAAATCACACACACTTCATTCACTATTTATCACTGCAAGTTTAGGCAGGAATGACAATAGTAGCATAATTCAAAATGTGCACCCTATTCCCTGTGTAGTGCAGTACAGTACCAATGTACCATTGGACCTGAGCCTCAGTGAAGAGAATCAGATGTTATTTGGGACAGAGGCTGGGTGTTTGGGTCAGAGGCTTGGTGTTGGGGACAGAGGCTGGGTGTTTGGGTCAGAGGCTGGGTGTTTGGGACAGAGGCTGGGTGTTTGGGACAGAGGCTGGGTGTTGGGGACAGAGGCTGGGTGTTTGGGACAGAGGCTGGGTGTTTGGGACAGAGGCTGGGTGTTGGGGACAGAGGCTGGGTGTTGGGGACAGAGGCTGGGTGTTTGGGACAGAGGCTTGGTGTTGGGGACAGAGGCTTGGTGTTGGGGACAGAGGCTGGGTGTTTGGGTCATAGGCTGGGTGTTTGGGACAGAGGCTGGGTGTTTTTGGGACAGAGACTGGGTGTTTGGGTCATAGGCTGGGTGTTGGGTCATAGGCTGGGTGTTGGGACAGAGGCTGGGTGTTGGGGACAGAGGCTGGGTGTTGGGGACAGAGGCTGGGTGTTTGGGACAGAGGCTGGGTGTTGGGTCATAGGCTTGGTGTTGGGGACAGAGGCTGGGTGTTTGGGACAGAGGCTGGGTGTTTGGGTTAGAGGCTGGGTGTTTGGGTCAGAGGCTTGGTGTTGGGGACAGAGGCTGGGTGTTTGGGACAGAGGCTGGGTGTTGGGTCATAGGCTATACATGTAAATCACTGTAAGACAACGGTTAACACGAGATCACCTGCAAAGAGGACATGATGTAGAACTACAGTACATCAATAAAATATTGTTTTTGATTGATCAGATAAGGTACACATTACCAGCCTGCATTCAATTATCCCACAGTAAATTCCCCTGTGAACAGTCAGGTGGAATAACACAACAAAACAATCAGTTCAAGTTAAAAAATAAAATTTAACTTTTAAACTCCCAACCACATTGAGAGCAGTGGCTTGCTGTGTTAAATGGGTAACTTAGATATGTTGGCTTTCAGATAAAGAATATGTCATAGATGGACGGGTACATCTAACAGCCCTACTTAGTAGGGAAACCCCAGCCAGCAGTATGTCTTACTCAGATCAATGACAGGGGCTGTGAACTCACACAACGCTCTAGTTCCCCCCTAGAGAATGGTGGTTTGTGGCCTGGAGAATGTGGTCACAGTGTGGCTACATCCAGGGTCATAATGATGCCCCCTCCAAACCTTTGACCACATCCAAAATGGTTTCCTATACTCTACGTAGTTCATCCATTGTCATCTGGGACAAGGCCCGTGGAGCCGACACTGAGCGAGGAATGGGTTAACAGACTTCTCAGTGTATACACATATACATTTAATGGCCCAAACATTAACCAAGGTTGGGCGAATTTAAAGGGATCCATTTGTTAGTTTAACATTATGGCTACAAGTGCTTAGTCCTCTTGGCTATACATATTACAGCACTTAATATATTGGTGCTGTTAAGCGTTTTATATTAAGTAGAATGTGCATTGGATCTGGGCTGGAAGGGACATTGTAACTGGGTTATGCTCAAAACCACTGCTGTGAAGAGACTATATAGTTTGACCGTACTAGACACTAATCATTTCTTATTCCCTTGAAACATTTTTACTTTTCTAGTAAATATGAAAATACAAATTCCAGTCATCAAACCAAAGGGCAGTGGTATTCAGATAACATAGAGGGACCTACAGCATTGACCCTTAATAAAAAGTAAACAAATCTTCAGCAATATAAAGAGCAAATGTCCAAAGCGTGGCTTAAAGCTGTATTGCTATTTGTAAGCACTGAGTGAGACCACTAGACAGAATGTATCCAGCAATACCAGGGCACCAGGCTCATTTATAATTCAGACTTTATTAAAGTCATTCCATTTGCTTTACATGCATACTCCATCCACGATTACAAATAATTCTGCATAAATTAAAAAGCCTCTAGCCGTGAAGAAGGCAATCTGGTGTTTGACAAGCAGGGTGTGGACAGTGGCTTGAATTCAGTTATGGGTGAACCACTTTAATGTAACTAGATAGAGATGTGAAAGGTTATTTATAATACAAGATAAGAATAGAAAGAGTAATATATAGACAAGCAGGGCCTGTGTCAACATCCCTGCGTGAAGATAGAACCTGTCTTGACCCATTTGGATTGGCGATTCTTTGTATTTGGAGACGCACTCGACAACATAAACCAGTTGTGCTTCTAAGCTACTGTGCATCAGGTGCCATTTCTATTTACGAGGTGCATTTATTGTGTTTTGTTTACACATCTCGATGCTTAACTTGTTTGTGTGTTGAATATGGATTTGCACTGATAGGTAAAGCATCGTTATATAAACACTCTTTGTTAAATCATTGGGACTCCAGTATTCATGCAGACACATTGGGCAGATAGGATACACGTTTTGTTATCAAGTGTAGACAGTATCATTCTGATCAGAGGACACCAAACATGGTCGGTGAGACAATATCCCTGATCCTTCAGTATCCATCAGTATTCCTCATCCTTCATTATCCATCAGTATCCCCAAACCTTCACTATCGATAAGTATCCCTCATCCTTCACTATCCATCAGTATCACCCATCCTTCACTATCCATCAGTATCACCCATCCTTCAGTATCATCAGTTTCCCTGATCCTTCAGTATCATCAGTTTCCCTGATCCTTCAGTATCATCAGTTTCCCTGATCCTTCAGTATCATCAGTTTCCCAGATCCTTCAGTATCCATCAGTTTCCCTGATCCTTCAGTATCATCAGTTTCCCTGATCCTTCAGTATCCATCAGTTTCCCTGATCCTTCAGTATCCATCAGTTTCCCAGATCCTTCAGTATCCATCAGTTTCCCTGATCCTTCAGTATCCATCAGTTTCCCAGATCCTTCAGTATCCATCAATGTCCCTGATCCTTCAGTATCATCAGTTTCCCTGATCATTCAGTGTAATAAGGAAATACAAACTACTCATCAATACAATTAGAAGAAAGGCAAAAATTCATTTAATGATGCAGAGAGAAAAGTGGAGTCTGCGTCACAAGTGTCACCATGTCGCCTATGTAGTGCACTTGTTTTGCCTGGATGTATGGGATAGCAGTGTCCTACATAAGGAATGTGGTGCTGTTGTGGACACAGAATGGAGTTGACGGAGGTGTCCAGAGCTCTTTGATCCAATCGCTTTGAAAGAAAGTGCTGACATTCTGACCATGAGTTCTTCAACAGAATCAGGGCTGAATCAGGGCTGCAGTGGCCACGCTCTGTTTACTTATTAAAGCTTGTTTACATAATTGGGCATATCAAAGACCTCGATGGATAACATTACCCAAACTGTATTTAATTTCAGAGTGAGTTTTACACATGAAAGCACCCTTCAGATTGTAAAGAAGTGCAATGAAATACTAGCAGGAAACCCATTTCCCTAACTAATCAAACACAGAGGATCTAGGCACTTTCATAGGATAGATACAAATATTCAACTCAGAAAAACAACTGCATATGAGTACTAGCAAGAGTAGCTGTTCATACAAGCATGCGACAGACTGAAACAATGTCGCAACTTTTGAAATGATTTCCTGAAGTGCTTGTGCAGATGCTTCACACCCGATCAGATGAATGATCCATGGTAACTGGGCGTCTGGCTGTGGGGGGGGGTTATTCTTCATCACTGAAGTTGTTTGAAAACTACCAGACACAACTGTAAACGAGAAGTAAACTGATTCTGAAACTTTCTCCTAACTCCCTGGGACAGAGTAGTATAACACCCGTCTGTTGGATGTCCCCAGTGTTTACAACAAACAAGCTTTAATGTGTGTTTCTTTGTAGGCTGTATGAAATGATTATTCCCAGAAAGTCTTCCACTGCCAGAGATGTGAATTGGTTCTGAATTTATAAAGTGCTACGATTGACGTTGCCTAATGGTTCGTTTTGCGGGTATCATTAGGCTTTAAGTCTGTGCCAGCAAAGCATGTTAAAATATATCCAGGGTACTTTTAGCTGCTGAGAGGAGAATAAGTAATATTAATAGTTATCTGTTAGCATCTCTGCGCTGTAGCGAGGAAGCTTAGGGACAGAGTCTTGATGTACAGCCATGTTTATTAGAAGGCTTTGGTAGCTGGGTCAGCTGGCGTCCACTGAGTATGCATTTCATAAATATTTTAGAGTTCCTTTGGACGAGGAGGGAACTGAATGCAGGCAGGATGGAAAGTAGAACCAGGCTTCTTATTTGCACATGCAGATATTTCATATCAAACGAACAAAAGGAGGGAGTCTGCACCAACCAATTTACCCCGTCAGATCAATCTGGTTTAAACACAATATTTAACTTCTTACATTCCCTGTCCTCCCTTGAACAGTTGGCACTCGCGCCTTTGAAGACATATTTGTACTGTCACTGTTAAGGCGACTAAGGAAAATCAGCCTCTATTGATCTGGCTTTAATCATCAGAACCAAGCCCATATTTCTACTAAACCTGTCATTTTAAACCAGGCTGTGTAGGCTGCTTTATTCTTTATGCAGACAGCTAACAGAATCACATCCCTTATCATGTGGATTTAACAAAAAAAACTATTTGCAGTTAGGCTTCATTAAATTGTACGAGTTTGGCACAACAGGGGTGCAGTGACTGTATACTTAACAGAATCATATTTTGGTGGGCTGGATACCCTTTATTTCTCTGTTATCTAACTGATAAAAAGGAAAGGGCCTTAGACTTTCATAAGAAATAGTGTTAGGGCTGATTAAACCTGTACCACTATAACTTTAATATCCGATAAAGATGGCATGTATTGGAGAAAGTAACACTGAACACAGCCTCTGCTAACATAAGAACAGTGCCTAATATGTTCTCTTTCGCCAACAGTTATTCTGACTGCTTTGTCCTCTGTGTATTGGTCTGAATAATGCTCTTTGGAGGAAGCTTTGTGTAGTTATGTATGGTTTTCATTCACGTATGTTTGTATCTGCAGAGGGGTTTTATTTTTTTACTCTTTTTGGCAAGTTGTTTAAATGTGCTTCCTTGAAACAGCGTCAGAACACTGCATGGTAGCGATTTATGTCTCTGTAGAATTGTGCCACAACGAAAAAGTTTAGCTGTGTCTGGGCTCTATGCATGTCATCTCACCATCAACCAAACATGTAGTGTCGGGTGCTAAACGCTGTTACTGTCATTCTGTGGCTGACACTTGTCAAGTCAACACAATCAAATGTCAAAAATTGAATGAATGAAAATACTTTACAGTTACTGTATCCTGCTGTGCTGGATGTTACTGGCAGGTCTAATTCCTCCCTCAGTCTAAATCTGAGTTTGATCATTTTTTCTCTTCTAACTATTTTATTTTCCTGCTGGGTAAGGTCCCTTTAGTTGGAGGTGAATCTGAGCTGTAGGGTGATAGGCATGGCACTCACAAAGCCAGTCGGCTTAATCTGGAGACTTTCCCGGTTTATACCGCGCAATTGTTCCAACAACCAAGCTTGGAGCTGTGGTAAAGGGTACAATATATGTAAATGCAGATTCTCCTCTACAAGTTAAAACTGTTCCCCCCATCCTTTTTAAATCCCAATCAAGAATTACAATCTCATGAAATACTTTGCTCTTATGAGCTGCTCAATGTAGGATGAACATAGAACAACACCCCCCCCAACCCAAATCTAGCCTTGAGAAGAAAGTCTCTAATTGAAATGCCCAGACGTGATGACCTTGGAATGGTAATCTAATGCCCAGGCATTTATCTCCTGCTTGTCACCAGTTTAGCTTCTGTTCTGTGATCAAACAGTAGCTGAGAAAGCCAACCATCCATCACTCTGTCTGACCCACTGTGATGGATAGAGGATACCACAGGAGTAATGTTATTTTTAACTGTTAGATGACAAAAAAATAATAATTATGTGAAAAAAAACAAAATGTGTATCTGAAAAAATGAAGAGAGGTGATAAAGTATAGAAAAAAATAACATTGTTTTATCTTGAAGTTAACAGATTCGTTTATGGTCACGTTTTGGTTCACCAGCCTGGATGTTTTTCTGTATGGTTACGTTTTGGTTTGCCAGCCTGGATGTTTTTCTGTATGGTTACGTTTTGGTTCACCAGCCTGGATGTTTTTCTGTATGGTTATGTTTTGGTTTGCCAGCCTGGATGTTTTTCTGTATGGTTACGTTTTGGTTTGCCAGCCTGGATGTTTTTCTGTATGGTTATATTTTGGTTTGCCAGTTTGGATGTTTTTCTGTATGATTACGTGTTGAT